>NDXZ01054520.1:0-20408 GCA_003055125.1 Paykullia maculata
ATTTGGCACAGCCAAATATAGCGCTCTTACTTGTTTTTGCTCATTTTGAAATATTATGTATTTGATATATGTATCTATTAAATGCATTTTTGAATACACATTCGAAACAAAAAGTTTATATTATTTTTTTAAATATCAATGTCATGACATCAAAACTAAAAAAATATTATGTTTTTTTATACATAATATTCCTTTAAAAGTTATTACAAAACTCCTCTGCTCGCATGTGCACGCAATCAAAAATGCATTTTAAATATAGTGTTTCTTTCTCTTTTTCATTTCATTTCATTACTTTTTTTTTATTGTGCCACATTATGTTGCCGTCGTTGCCATTTAGAATCAGTGAATTAAAAACAGAAAATAAAATAGTGAAAACACGTTACAAAAAATTGAAAATTTGTATGTTTTTTTTCCATGTGACTGAGTTTGTGTGACTGAATGGCTGGTTTGTTGGCTGGCTGGCTGGCTGGCACTTTTATTTATTTGGTGTTTTTGTTTTAAGCCTGGTGTGCTAAATTGTTAGAAACAATTTAAATTGTCTAACGTTTTAACCTTTGTATGCATTCAATTTAAGATTCCTTTCTGATTATGAGAGCAACAAATAATTGCAAAAATGAATAGAAATAAAAGAAAACATTTTTTAATGAGGAGGAACTCAATGAAAGTTTTCTTAGTTTTTTAGAAAAGCTTAAAATTTTTTCAAATCTTCGCTTAAGAAATTGTTAAAGAAACTAAAAATGTTAGATATAAAATTTTGAACAATTTAATAAAAAATCACACAAATTTTGAAAAATATTGAAATGTGACAATAGGCTACTACTTTCTTAATATAGAGTAAGACCGACCCTTAAAAAATGAAAATATGTACATTATTTACACCTTCAAAAGAATTGTATTTAAAAGTAAATATTTAAAAAAATTTTCAAAATTAATTATAGTACATTATTTAATTTTGCTACCAACCCTCGTATTACATTATTTTGCAAAACACGTAGGCATATCACTGTCATCTGCCTCTGAATTAATGACTGGCTGACTGAAGATGTATAGAATAGTTTATTATATACTGTAAAACAGCGGAAAAAAGTGTAAAAAAACTTGAAAGCCCCCGTGTGCATTCATTGCAAACTGTGCAATTTTTAAAGCAACAATGAATTGCACAACATACCTAATCTACTACGTTAACGGTTTTTATGTTTGACAACGAGCCGTACACAAGTAGATACTTAATTATTGTTAACCTTTTTTTAAGGAAATGTGAAAGAACTAAATACAATTTTAGAACAAAATTTATTTTATGCCAAAGCACAATAAAAAAAAATTATTTACCGTTTTTAGTCTATAAGAACTCAAACTTTTAGAACGGGCATAATTTTATTGCAAATAGTTATTAAATATTCCACAAGCATTTAAGATTTTTTTTTACCTTCAAAATATTAGATGTTTAAAAAAGACAAAAACACTTCTTTGTTTTAGCTGAATCAATATAGTATACAGTTTAAAACGAAAGAAAAGCTGACACTTTTTTTTAGTAATGAAAGAAAAAATGGGTAAATGTGTCGGTGATTTAACAAGAGTATTTCATATATTGAACTTTCAGCAAGGATACGCCTAACTTAACAATTTATTCTAGAAATTTTTTATACATTAATATTTCTAAAAAATTTGTTTTTCTTTTCTCTTTTCAGATTGTTTTCTTCTTCATTTAACAACAAATTAAAAAAAAACTTAATAAAATAAAGACTATGTCGAAGATTTGGCAATAAACGGTTGCTGCTGCTCTATGCAAGAATGACTGCTAAACTTTATACAGTTTACTTTGTAATTAATACAGCAGTAAATCCTGTCAAATAACTACGACGAGCTAGTAATCTCTTCCATTTTCTTCTCTATATATATATATACACACACACAACACTGCAACTGTAACTCCAATACAATGGCATTTAGTTATGCCTGCCTTACACTACAACGTGTAGTGTTACCAATTATTTTGGTATTAGGTAAGTCAAACAAGTTGGTCTATTAATATGTAATATGCCAATATGTTAAACATTTTTAGAATTTTCTAAGTAAAAAGTACCGATAAAAATAAAAATTATATATCATTGGAGAGGAAATATGTCTTCTTTTAAAATTTAAATTTATTAGAAAGTAAAACAAATAAAACTTACGATTCTTGTTTATTTAGTTGAACTTTAAGGACGCACATAGGTCAAAATTCAGTATTTACGCGGTCAAAATTATTTGTTCACTTTTATCATTTCTGCGTGATATTATATGTCATATATGAGTATTTATTTTGATTAACACTAAATTTTTACTTTTTAAATATTTTTATTTTTTGCAAATGATTTTTAGTTTTCAAAATTAGTCTTAAATCAACGTTTTTTCTTCCTCTTTATTACAAAAGGGGGAGTGCAGTGGGTAAGAAGTCTTAAGTTTACATTTATAGCTAACTCCTTGCAATATCTAATTTAAAGGAAAAAAACAAAAATTCTGAGTTTAAAATCAAAGAAAGAAAAAAACATAAAAACGCATGCAACTGTTTGAATAATCGAACATTGGGACGATATGGGTTAAATGGGTCCCCAATTTTGTCATCCGCACTCTTCCGCAGCCATTTTTTGTATTCTCTTTTGGTTCAAGGATTGAACTTTTATATAAAGTAAGAATGATGATCAGGTCTCATCGAGAAATACAACAAATTGACCTTTATAGTTGAAAATTACTTTAAAACTTGTCTAAAAAAACACGATGTATTTGAAACTACCAAATTATTTGAATTATGCATTCTGGCTAAAAAACAATAATAAAAAAAAAGAATTATACCTTGGTTTTTGGAACCCATCACTTTCAATTCAAAAACTGGTGCAGAAAAAAATATAAACTTTGTAACTTTTGTTTGCTTTATAACTTTAAGCAACAAAAACGAGGGTACGGGTTGACGGTCAAGTTTCAACTGCTTGTATGCGGTCGCGGTGTATCCCAGATAGGTGGTAGCGTTCAGTTAGGATTCTCGGAACGGTCTTCTACCCAGAAACGTGTTATTTTATGTGTTTACCTTTACTTTTTTAAATTCAATTTTGGCCGCGTAAATATTGAATTTTGACCTATGTGCGACGTTATTTAATAATCGATTTTTTTTTCAATGGAAATTTTTTTTTTGTAATTCTTTGATAAATTTCAAAATTAATTATTAATAAAAAAGGGGATTTGAATCTTATAAACCGCTTCACAAAGTGTAGGTATGCAATAAGTAATGTATTTGCAACCTCTGGGCTACGTTTTACTTTACAAAGACAAAGTAATCCGGGGGCTAAAAAATGGGTTTTTATGTTAAAATTCGGGTAAAAAACAGAGACAGCCGTAGTTGGTTGTTTATATCTCTGTCGCATAATAAACAAATCAAGCTGATTTTTAATAGCGAAATTCTGACAAATATCTCTGATAGATTAAAACCAATAATGATTGAAGAACCGACATGGCCAAATCAATGTTTACAAAAATAACAAGGTCTTTTTTACTAAGTAAAATTAAGGCAAAAATTTAGAATATTAAATTGATTTTTTTTAACTTAAGTAAATTTCGTTTTTTAATTTAAATTTCCCACGTTGTCTATTTAATAAAAAGTTTAAAGTAAACAAATTTTGTTCATATTTTGTTTAATAAATATTTTGAAGTACTTCCTTGTGCCTAAGTAAAGAATTTTATTTTCTCTATTTAGTAAAGAATTTTATTTTCTACAAGTTAAGGTCTTGTAAACATAATTTTCTAATCCGATTAGAAGATAAGAAGGAAATTTATTATCCCTTTGCTTGCCATCGGTGCGACATTTTTTGAACTGAAAACCTAAAGGAAACATTGCCCCTACAAATTTTGCTCAAAATGTTTAAACGTAACATTAGAAATTCCCTTACACCCAATACTATTAGGGTGTTATTAGGCTAATTGAATTTTTTTCCATTTAATTTTTTTGCATGTTTATAAAACATTTATTTATTGTATCGTCATAGTGTTTTTAATTACATATAACATGAAATTAGTTTCACGATATTTGTTTATTACGTAATTTAATTGTTACTAAAAAGAAAAACATTTTTTGTTTTGCTATTTTTAATTTCAGCTGCTCTATATCGCCCCGTTGGTATATCGTTTGTATACCTGTTGATGTTTTTCGTTTCACCTTTTGTACCAGTGGCTACAAAACAGAATTTTAGAACATCAGTTACACCATATTTTATAATTTTAATAGCATTAAGTACAATATTAATACTGTGTCACATAGGTCTACAGGTATCGATATTGGCCCTTAAAATAGGTGACAGTTTTGGGACATGTACGGTAATTGAACGTTTGCTGAGACATGTCGGCTTTATAGGATTTAAAAACTTAAAGTAATTATTTTTGAAATACATAAACATACGTAACTACACAGAAGGAAAAAAACTGGTAGAAAAAGACTGAAATCGAAACCATTTGGTGTCAAAAGTGAGTTAAGTACGTTTGTGCTTACTTTGACAACGAATGGTGTCAATTTTTTATGAGCAACTCGTTATCATTTTATAAACATTTGTTCTCATTTTGACAACGCATCGTTCTTATTTGTACAACGCGTTGTTCTAAATTTAACAATGGTCGTTATTGATTTGCCAACGTATGGTATTTTTGTACCTTTCGTTTTTAATTCGACAACATCCGTTGTCAAATTTAGAACGTCTTTTTTCCCTCTGTGTACGTATAAATTATGGTTATAATTATAATATTGTTGTAAACTTTTTAGAGTTTTTGCAATTATTGAATGGCTAATACCTGAAGTGGTGGTTTTCACCACCTCTTTGGTTGTCTATTTGGTAACGAAAAAAATCACTCAAAAAGCTGAGATTTTAGTCGAAAACGGCAATGTTGAGCCAGCAGACAGCGAAGAAATACAGGAAGCGGGTGACAATGTCATTGTTGGCGAACTGTCGACGGTCAAGGTTAATAATGATGTGGGACAAAAACAACAATCAGTTTATAATGATAAGCCAAATTTTGATGGTCTTATTAAAATATGTAAGTACTCGTTTTATTAGACATAGACAAAAATACAATTAAAATTGAAAATAATAAATTACAGCACCCCTATTTTGTTTGGCTACATTATTTTTTTCGGCTGTCTTAAGACCTAGTGTCCCAGGTGGTTTTTATTTTTTAATATTTCTACTATCAGGATCATATTGGGCAACTTTCCAAACATTGCAAAGGTAAGAAAAACCACAAATGTCCTACAAAAAACTACTGGCAAATGTTGCTTACTAAAAAACAACAAAAAAAAAAAAAAACAATTTATTAAAAAAATAAGGAGATTTAAATTTTTTATTTGTATATATTTGTCTGTTTCATTTTATTGCTGTTTTGTAGAAAATTTGCAATTCTGTTACGTTCAGTGATGGTGGTGATAGTGGCCCATACCATTTGTATAGTGGCATATCAAACGCCATGGATGCAAGTTCATTTAGATAAAACAAGTTTAACGGCAAGGTAAGTAATATATTGATAACCTACTTGAAGGATTTTATTTTTAAATATTCTTTATACATATATGTTAAATTTGTTTAAATAAATTGTTTTGTGTAACATAAATTTGTTTCTTCAATGTTATTTTAGATTAATTGGTTTAGAACCGCTTATAACATCAACATGTGCCAATGGCAATGACATCAGAATTATCGTTTATGATACACAATTTAAAGCTGATTCATTCCTTAATCCAATCGTTTTATTCTTTACCTATTATGCATTAGCATTGACCACCAAAAATCTCATCAAAGTTAGGGTAAGTACAAAATTAAACAAATCGCCTAACCTAACTAGTTTAAACTGTCGTAAAGTAAAGTATTAAAATAATGGTGCTTTAACATGGGTTAAAATTACTTAAATACATTTTAAAAAAATTCAACAAATATTTTAACAATTATTCCATTAAAATTATACAATTAAACTAAACTAAACTAACACTAAAAAACAAACATTTCTTGTTTTTTATTTATCTTCTTTTAAATGCTGCGCTTTAACTGCTGGCTTCTTTAATTTCTTTTTACACTGACTGACTTCAAAATCAAAAAAACTAAACAAATACTTACTTATACCATTTTTAAAAATTTATATATAATTTTTTAAAAATAAAAAATTTAAAAAATACACACACATACACACACAAAACAGATCATTGCTAAACCAGCCACTGCTTTTGGTCATGAAGTTAATAATAGTAGTACCCATAAGATACAACGTCAAATATCGCTGATCACACAAACATCACGTAGTAGTAAAAAGGATGGTAGTAGGAGCAAATCCCAACGTTTAAATGTAAGATTTTTTCTTAAATTGCTTTTTATCTTCGATTCATTTCTTTCTTAATGTTGTAAGCGAAATTTTGAATTTTAATTTTTTTTTAATTTTTAGGGCTTTTATTTTAAAGATCAATAATTTAAACCAAAAAAAAAAACCTTTAAATATAAAAAAAAAATTATTGAGAAATATTTAATTACAAGCATGTTTCACACATATTAAAGAAATTTTATTAAAAATTTTGTCATAAAATCAAAAACTGTATACGTATTTAAACTTTTAAGGGGATACGTTGTCTACGAATTTTAATTAGATATTTTTTAATTCTGTTTTTGAGGTTTCTTGTTGAAACCCCAGGTAATTTATTAAAAAAAAGAAAAATGGAAAAAATGGAAAACAAAAACCATATATTTATTAATCCCTTTTATAGTTAAAACTTAAATTCTTTAGATACAAAAACTTTCCTTTTTACGTGGTATTTGGGTCACACAAATAATACATCACATATTAACTGAAGTTTTCAAAATGACCAAATATATCGAAATAACAATACATCATTTAAATATTTTTCAATAAATATTTTCATTTAGTTATGCAATTTTATACACTTTGGTTATAACAAAGGATAGTGAAAGGTTTAAGGATATGTTTCCATATATTTTTTTAAGAAAATTTTCTAATTTATATATTTATACCCTAAAACGACGTAAAAAAAATCTTTTAGTGTAAATTGAAATTATTTTAAATATATTTCAACAAAATTTAGTAACTTTTTGAGCGCAAGGTCAAACTCTTTTAAATTTGGTTGTAAATGGTCTTACAGAAACAAGTCTTATACTAACACAAATATGCTTTAAATATTTTTGGTGGTCGGGTTGTTATGAGTCATATGTCCCATTTAATATCTATATCTACAAGGCTTCTTCACGTTCATAAAACCATTTAAAATATAAATGTTAAAACAAAATTTAATGCAAAAATGTTTATGGGAATACAAATCTTACAACTGTATTCTTAAAAAAGCAGACAATAATCGACCCTTGCTTCCCTATAAGTCCTATCGGTTAATGACACTGGCAAGCAGTTGTCTGTCTAGCTGCGTAACGTTTTATAGTTGATTTAATGTATATTTACCGCTCTGAATTTGAAATTAAAGTTGTTTTTTAACAAGCAGCTTTTGTTTTTATTAATTGATGGGATTTTTTAATGCCAAAGTTTCAAGTTAAAATACATAATTACACAAAGCTTATTCGGTTCTCCTAAATAAGCAGCCACAAAGGTTTACATTGAATGCCTGAGCAGGGATCAGCTATCGTATTTATATTGTTATTACCCTGGTACGGCTCTTCTATGGGGCAAATGCTTGGTAAAAGCGTTTTTAATTTATCTTGACTGAAGTAATGTAGATTTTAGGAAAAACGATTTAAATAACTAAAAAGAAAAATAATTTAATTGTTAATAGTCGAGCACGGTTTCTGAAAAAGCAGCCGGATTTTATGTAGACGACGGTCGGTCGACTTTTTTTTCGAAAAAAACTCGTTCTTACTCAAACCGAGAAATTTATGATTTGTGTTTATATGCCGATATTTTTCTTTAAACCAAGAAACCAGAAGTTCTGCGTTTTTTAAGTCAGTATATGTTCTTGCTGTTTGTTTATTTTTTATTATTTTTATTATATTGATTCAGAAAAGTAATACAAAGCCTTTAGGCCAGACTTTTTCAGGATGTTGAGATGTTTAAATATATGAACTATAACTTCTCACTGAAACTCGGAACAGATCAATTGGAAGATTGCAATTCTCTTTGGTCGCCTTTTGCGATTTAATATTAATATTATTAATAATATTAATATAATAATATTAATTTATTTATTAATTTCAATGTAAATTCAGTACAACAAGAATAATTATGTATCTTTTATAACAGTACTGGGTAGATGGTGTTCTCGTTCTCTAAAGTTATTTGTTATTTTCAACTAGTTAACTGGTTTAAATTTTTCCGAAAAACCAATAGGTATAACGTTAAATAATATGCTCATAATCGTTAAAAACTTACCACATTGTTTTAAAACGATCGATGAAAAAAGAAACAATTTCATAATTACTTATAACAAATCTTTTTACAGAATTGGGTTCTTCTGCCTAACATATCGTTAAATTACTAACAACATTACACTCTCTATCTAAAATGTTGTTTTAACATACATAAATTATTATTGATTTACTAAAATGTGCATCTAATAATACAATACGTGACAAATATAATTTAACAAACTTTTAATCCCAAAAACAAAAAATTTATTTCTAACCTTAAAAAACTTATGTAAACACAAATGCTTATATTATCAGGGTGCTTCTTTTAATGATTATTATAACAAATATTATGGTTTTTTATATAAAAAAAAGAAAAAAATGTTTTAACCTTGAAAAACAAAAATTGATTATTTTTATTACACACAAAATCCTTTTTTTCACTAAAACTATTAATATTAAGGGTAATCACAGTTGATTACAAAATAATGAAGAATTTAATTACGTTTTTGCAAAAATATGAAGCTATAAAAATAGGTATATAATCAGACAGCAATATAATGCAAACTGTGATTATCCTAAATTTTGAGTTTGTTTTTTTTTTTTAAATTAAGACTCTCAAAATTATTTATTTTATGTTTTAACCTTGTATGTTGCTCTTTTTTACTTCCTGCTTTAGGTAACTTTGCGCCGTGATCAACAACGTCCTCAAATTATAACTGAACCGACTGAAACGACGCCTGTACGTAATTAACTAACCCTACTACTACTTCTGCTTACCCACTACTATACATATAAAGAATATTGTATAGTAAATTAAAAAAAACTGTTGTAACCTTTTTTATCGGTTGTGGTTAATGCCCAGAAATATCAGTGTCACTATTTAAAAAAACATGATGTAACAATTAACCTAAAAATTAAATTTCGTAGTAGTTGTTATTATGTCTAACAAATCGTTTATGTAAAATTCATAAATATATATAATCATGTATCTCGTTCTCTTCTTTAGATATTAATACTCGTTCTCTAAATACTACTAAAATTAACATTTAAAACTTATCGTTTCTAATTTGTTCTATGTTACAACTCTAGCAAGAAGCAATTTCATAATTTAGAAGTTTATAGTTTTTAATTTACATCATTTCCATAGATTTCCAAAAATACATTTAGTTTTTATCTTAAAAAGCCGGACATTTAAATCTTTGAAATGCAATAAAAAAAATTGTTTAAATTATTGATATGCTTACAAGTACACTAATAAATGTTTGCAAATTTTAGCTTTCAACAATTTATCTTAGTGCCTCAAGATTTGAAAAACATAAAAATGTCAACGGATTTAAAACAGTTGTGCCAATTTTCTTTTAATAAGTGGGCTAAACACCTACAGTTACAGACGGTTCTAAATTTGAACATAAAATGTATCTTGAAAGAAGCGTGTTGTTGCAATTTTTTCTATTAAAACAATTAAACTTTTCAATGGAAATGGTGTAAAATTTATATTATTCTTGCTATTTTTTGTCATCTTCTTTTTTCTAATCGTTTTTTTTTTTGTTGTAATGTGTTACTAATTAACCTCCTGATAACATTTTATTGTGTTCTTTTATACTTAGTGTGTCTGTCTAAAAACCCATTCTGTTGTTGTATATTTGTCCTTTCGCTTATTTTTTTTTGTCTTTGTTATTCATTCAAAGTCCTTTTCTATGTTTTATGAATGAGTGCAGGTACGTGAGTGTGCTAAAGTGTTACGTGTATGTGTGTGGTTTTTTTGTTGTTGCCCTTAGCAAAAAACTAAAAAGAGAAAATTTTGTAAAATGAATATGTGCCACAAAAGTTTCAGCAGGTCTGTGGGGGTCTATGAGTTGGTGTCGTTTTTTTTTTTTTTGTTAAGTTTTTAATTAGTTTTATTATCATCATTCCTAAGTTCTTACAGTTGCGGAATGTAAGTTTATTAAATAAAATTTTTTGATTAAGAAGAAGACATGTTAAATATTAATTTTATAATAAGGATATACATTTTTGATTAATGTTATACGTTAAATATGTTACACATTTAAATGAAATTTTAAACTTAAATTTGATTATCTTTCTTTTTAATATTTATATTTTTCTTTTTTAAAATGATATTCTATTTCAAACTTTTTCCTTATTTATGGTTATTATTGATGTATTTTATTCAGGAAGATTTAAAATATTTGTTCATTGTTCACCTAAAATTCGGTCATACAAAAAATTTTTTTTAAATAATTTTGAATCACAGACTGATAATTACTTGTTGACATTTAAAGTAAATAATAAATTATTTTACAAAATATTTGGCTTTGGCCTCGACTCGGCCAAATTTTCATGTTTTGTCTGAACTAAGGCTTCGGCCTAAAAAATAGAAAACTCGGTAAAAAAAAAACAAAACACATACCTCTATGTATGTAAGTAATAAAAAACGGAAACAAAAATAATAAAAAAGCTAAAACATAAACCTAATCAATCCTAACGCCGTGCAAAACCACAAATGCAGAAATCAATTGTAAAGCAAAAAAAAAAAAAAAATCGAAAATTTAAGATAAATTTATTTATAATATAATGCGTTTTATAATCAAATATAATTTTCTATAATAAATTTCTGCTTTTGTATTACTTAAACTGACTTCACATTATTATACAGAGTATTACGACGTGTCAAAAACTAATATAAAATGAGAATGTATAATAGTGTGAAAATAATACTTACATACATACAAAAAATATGCATAAAAGTTTGATATTCGTATGGCTCTCATAATTTTTTGAAATTTTTCCAAACACGTATGATTTGCCATTGTATCAGGGTTGTGTTTCTTTTCATTCTATTTAAAATAGGATAGTGTAGAAACAAAATGTACTGATAAAATTTTCTATTTGATTTTTTGACAATCATACCAAAAAACATTTTATTTGGCTTTTACAAAATCCAATAAAAATTTTACGACTTGTAGAATAGTGTGAAACCGGCTTTAACACGATTTTGTAAAAAAATATAGGTATGATTGGAAATAGATTAACAAATTATAGTTAAAACAGTTTAACCATCAGCTGTACCAAAAATTAAAAAAAAAACAAGTAAGAGCGCTACATTCGGCTGTGCCAAATCTTATATACCCTTCACTACTTGTACTTATGTACATATTTATGTGTGTATATACGTATGTATTTACATGTCCGAAAGTAATTAAAGTCTTAGAAAACTTGATTTTATTATGATATTAATTTTAGTCCATATAGGTTTTCCGACCATATCTTTGCTGATTCTGGACCAATTAGTAATTTTTTTTAAATTTCCCAAATATAATAATTTTTGTGTAGAAAAAATTTTCATTTTTGTTTATATCTCGTTAATTGTCGAATTTCGGGGAAGTTTCTGATACCAGCAACGGGTCCGTACGATATCGGGGGGCTGAGAAAAGTTGATTTTAAAAGATTGACATGGCTAAATCGACTTCCCTATCTATAAGGATCCCGAATATATATACTTTATGGGGTCGCAAATGACATTTGTAGAAATTACAAACTTATATATACCCTTGTCACCTGTGGTGACTGACCTTTTATGTCGTTTGCCAAGGAGTATTTTGTCGCGCTGCGTCAGCAGAATAAATAAAAAACTGAATTTACAACAAAGTTGTTTATCTAGTTTTTTTTTAAAGTAATTTTGTCTTCATTGCCTTTTTTCTGGTCGACAACGCAAATTGACAATACAGTTTTCGGGAAAAATTTTAGCTTACAATTTCATTAATTTTACAATAAATTTATTTTTTTAAGTGGACTGTTAAAGTTGCCCCCAAACAATTGTTCAACACCTTGGTTAATGAAATTTTGCAGTTATGCGATAAATACCTTTTCTGAAAAGTGCAACGCCCTAGTTGAAAACTGTCACAGCACTGACGACAGGCATATAATGAGGCAAGCTTAAGATGTATAACCATTTAAAAATCGACTGCACTCTTCTCTTGTCCTGTCACATTGTTCTTTAATCTTGGATTGCTACTATATTTTTATGTTATCATAAATATTTATGTACCCACATACAATGTCTAACATTAAACAAATATTCATTTGCATATATACATACATATATAATTTTCACACATTTATAACTACAATATTAGCAAAAAGAAAAAGCATTTTTCAAACCAATAATTTCATGTTTTTATTGAATTAAAACTGGTCACATTTGGTAGTCGTTCAATAATTTAGCAAACATTTAAAACTTAATCCAGGATTTCATTTTTATGTTCACTTTAAACTGTTTATATTAATTTTAAGTTCACTTTTTGTGTGTAAAATTCATATAATTATAAAAACATTTATTTGGTTTTGTTCATCATTTAAGTTTCCTTTCATTTTTTGTAAATTCATTTGGAATTCTCAGTTTGATACTTTAAAAAAAATCTCTGAATTATAGCTTATGCGTATACCTACACGTAAAACAACAGCTACAGCAACTGACAATAATAGTGGTATAATACCACAACAACAGCCACCAAACAATGATATACCTTTGAATTCCATGGATACAAATCGTTCGACCGATGGTGATTACAAAACAGGCATTTGTGATCAAATATGGTATGGCATAACGGGGATTGGAGGATTTATTTATCAAAATAGTTACATATTTACAAATGTTTTAATGATGGTAAGTATCTATGTAGTTGTTTTGAAATAAATGAAATCTTATTAAAGTTTATATTTAAATATTACGTCAACAGTTTTAATCACTTTTATACTAAAATATATAAAAATCTTTTAATCATAAGAAACTTGTGCAATATTTATTTTGGGCATAGAAATATGAGGCGTGTTTATTATAACTGTGTTTTATTATTTGAAATTTTATATTATAGGCCTGGTCTATCGTCTATCACAGCTGGCTAACATTTGTTTTACTCTTATGGGCAAATGTTTTATGGATGATACCAAACCAACGTAAAGCCATGATGCGTTCCAGTCCATTTATAGTAATTTATGCTGAATTATTACTGATAGCCCAGTATATTTATGGCATGGATTTAAATAATGACGAATTGCCTTCCAAAGTAGATGTTAGTTGTTGTTTTTTTTTTGTATATAACCTTAAAAAAAGTTTTTTTAATTTAAATCTCGAATATTTTTCTTTGCTTAGATCTCTGGCATTAACTTAAAACAGATAGGTTTTGAACGGCCTCAAGAGAATGGCGTGCAACCCTGCATACCACTGATAGTTAAAACATCATTCCTACTTATGTTTTGGGTCACGTTGAGACAGTTTTTCAGGGAAAAAACTGACAAGAGACGTGACAGTACACTAGCCGATATCTTTGCGCCCCTACATCTTAGTGTCAGTCACTCTATTTGTAATCAGGGTCAAGGTGATGGCAAAAAGACCTCAAAGTTCCTGAAAAAAATGGGCATCGTTATCAAAAATCTCTTGGTCAGATTGTGGATTTGGCTGCTGGTGCTGGTTATATTTTTGTGCGCCATGACTGGTGATAAAATGACTGGTTTTCGCATATGCTACATGGCGTTGTTCCTATTTTTCCTACTGGTATTTCAATCGTCATCGAAAGCCTGGGTTAAACTTATGTATGGATTTTGGTTATTCCTAATTTTTTATGCCATGTCCATATTAATACTAATTTATACCTATCAGTTTGATAAATTCGATAAATATTGGGAACAATATCTTAATATCTCCACCACTTTGTAAGTTAATAGATTTAAGTTCCAATTTTTTCCAACTTGATTAACTTAATCTTATTATCTATTTCTTCAAGGCAAACTGATATTGGCTTGGAACGTTTTAAAACCAAGGATTTATTTTTGCATTTAGTCTCACCCACCATCATTGTTATATTGACTGTTATACAAGTTCATTATTTTCACAAACGTTTTATTGCATCAATAAATCAACCAACTGAGGTAGTCGGTCAAGACTTAGAGGAGCAAGTGCGGCATAAAGCGCGCACTACATCGCGTGTTGGTGAATCCGAGGGTATGGAATTTGTGGAATCTGCTGGAAATTTAATAAAGTTATTCCTAAAACGTTGTCGCCATCAGACTGAAGTTTTCTTCAAGCACTTTAAGGGGGTTATTTGGAGATTACTGGAATTGCATTGGATTAAAGTTGTCTATATAACGGCATTTGTATGTGCTGTTAGTGAGGTGAGAAATCACATTTTTTTCATATATAATATATAATTTTCAGAATTTCAACTATTTATTTGTCTTAGGCATCCCTTCTGCATGTACCTTTTGTGGCATTGTGTCTCGTTGGTGTTGTATCAAATGTACGCATGAATTTCTTCTTTAGCCGCCTGATTTCCCTGGTTGTAACAATAATTATTTTGTCCAAAATGATTTATCAAGTTGCCTATCTTAATCATGCCAAATACGACTTTAATTGTCCCGAAGAAAATGGACAATACAAGGGCAATAATGCAGAATGGTTTGGCCTTTATAAAGCCAGTCCTGAAACTGGTCTTATGGGTCTACTTAAAAGATATATTATCTATATGGTTATTGCCACGTTACACGCCGTTATAACACTAAGGCAATATCAAATGCGCCGCCAAAAGGGCATCCAAAATGATCCTGTGCCCAAGGTGGCATTTCCTGGAGTGGGAAGAGAAGACGCAGAAAAGAAATTAGAAGGAATGATTAAATTTTTATTAAATTATGGATTTTATAAATTTGGTTATGAAATCTGTTTGGTCACCCTGGTCTCGACTATAACCTATAGGCAAGACATTGTAGCGGTGGCTTATTCAGTGTGGTTGATACTGTTGTTGCTGTTCCGAAGAAAAAAGAACGCTCATATATGGGGAATTTTACAGGTGTTCATTTTAACATCAATTATAGTGCAGTATGTATTGTTAGTAGAATTACCGCCTTCCATGTGTATGGGTAAGAAAAATTGCTACACAGTTGTAGAACTATAGTAAAAATGGTTTTCGTTTTAAATCATATTTAACTTTGCATTTTTCTCTAGTACATATTTGGACTAATACGAAATATTCGGAGCCTTTGCAACGTTGGGCCATGCTACCCGGTGACCTACATTACAACCATACAAGGAAATTGATATTTGATTTTATATTTTTACTTTTGGTGAATCGTCAGAAACGTGTATTCACCTTGGAAAATGTTCCTAACTATCCAGGAGGCAGCAATAAATCGGTGATGAAGGATATTGCCAATTTGGGCAAGGATGATTTTGTAAATCCCACACATGACTTCCTTTCGCATATACGCAACTATTTGGATATCTTTAAACATGCCATACTTTGTGGCTTTTATTGGGTCACGTTGGCTGTAGTCTTTTTGGCTGGTACAAATATTTCAGATTTTTTGGCCATTGGCTACTTGATTGGCGCCTTTATGTTTCTATGGGAAGGTTCTGACTTTTATTTACGACCAATACGTTCAATTACGACACGTTGGAAATGGCTGTTGGCCTATAATGTGACCAATATTGTTTTAAAGACTAGTTTACAAATGGTTGGTTGCTTGTTTATGGATACTTTACAGATGAAATGCTGTTGGGCCGTACATTTATTAGGCATCAGCTGTAGCAGTATGGACATTGAGACGGATATTACAGCGGAACCAGCTAATGAGTGCCCAACGATAACAGTGCAATCAGTCTTATTGTGGGATGCCATTTGTTTTGCATTCCTCATCTTCCAGCTGAGAATATTTAAGTCACATTATTTCTGTCACATTATAACCGACACCAGGGCTAATAATATTTTGGCGTCCAGGTAATTTAAATTTATATTTGAATAAATTCAAAAGCTTTTAATGATTTGAACTTTTATTTACAGAGGTGCTGAAATTATTGAACGTTTAAGACAAAAGCAAATTGAAAAACGGCAAGGCTACGAGGAAGAAGTTTTACACAAAATCAAACGTAAAATGGAAAAGATAAGAGCCACTCAACAAAAGATGCTAAGGCCACTGGAGAAACCCACACATTTCGATGGTATGTTAAAAAGTTTCCCACCAGTTATAAAATACTTATATCTTTTAACATTAAGCTTAACGATTGCGTCTTTTTCTAATAACTATAAAAATAAAAAAATATAAAAAATTACAGAAAATTATTTATACAGCCACAAATGTCTTCAGAGATCATTTCACCTTTTAAGACTAGAAGTTTAGAAACAATTATAAAATTTATATATTTTTAGTTTTTTTCTTTTTAAGTTATTTAATTTTAAAATATAAATTCAATTTTTTTAATAAAATGGCCATGAGTTAGCCTTTTCGCGTTTTTTTTCGTTTTACTTTCCCACATATTTTTGAGTGGAAATTTTTAGTTGTTTTAGAAAAAGTGATTTTCGTAAAAATAATTCTTATGTATGTATATTAGTCAATAAAGAAGCAATCCCTGAACTTGCACCACTGGCCCATTGCAACAGTTTCATTTCGTGCCAAGGTTCTGGTTATCATACACCAGAAAATAAAGATTATCGCAATAATTCGTCTAGCACTGCAAATATACCAAGTTGTAGTAGCAATAACAGCTTTAAAGAGGATAATATAAATACACAATATGGTGGCATGAAATTAATAAACAAATATGAAAAAAATCTCAAGAAGAATACTAAACAATTTTTAAATATGCCAGAAATTGAAATTGAAGCACATTCACAGGTATTTCATTTTGTTAATATTTACTACGTTTTAAAACAATTTTAATTTTTAAATAAAAATCAAGCCAATGACACCTTCCACCGATGGATTAACTATGCCTTTGGAGGGATTTTTAGAGGCACCTAGATTATCTGTGTATTCATATCGCACACTCTCAGATTTGTCACAGCCAAAATGTGATAATTCTGAAGAAACAGATGAAGTATTTTATGGGGTAAAATAAAAATAAGAAAAACTTTGAAAAAATATATGGAAATTAACATAAAAAATAAAAATTCTTGTAGAACAATAATCCACCTAAACGCTTGCCTTTATTGTTGTCGGCATGTACGTTAGAATGCGATGTTGTCAAAAACACTAACGGTTCTAATATAACAAATGAATGCATATCATCTTTAACAACAGGGAATCATAGACAATCTCCTGTAAATGCTGTTTCTTGGAATGACACTGTTTTCATTAAATGTAACACTTCTGTTAAAACGGAACCGAAATCTGAAGAACTCCAAGTTACTATGCGCAAAAAGTTTTTACATCGTCGTCATCAGAGTGCAGGGAATGCTAACTATCCTATGGATGATTTGGAGGATAAATCTCAAGATCCTAGTAGACGTTTAAATAGTTTGTCTTGGGCCAAAGAAGAGGCTCTAAGGCGTTACTCTAAAAGGCCTAATAGTTGGGGTCCTGTTGGTACGGATTTTTATGCCACGGATACTTCAATGCTATACTCGAATGCCTGCTGTGATCCACGTTTGCATGGACAATGTATTTTTGTTTTCTTTTTAATCAACACTAAAGTTTTTTAAATTTTTTTGTTATACAATTTTTCTTAATAATATTTTTGTATAAAATTTTAAATAAAGTCATCAGTAAAATAAAAAAAAACCCCAAATCACTTTTTTCAATGTAAATAACACTAATTAGAATTAAAATTAAATTTTTTTAACTAATATATTTATAATACATTAAAATTTTTAAAAACATCTCCAATTTAAGTAAAAGAACAAAAGTCTTTCAATTTACTTATTAAATTTTAAAGTCATCATTACTTGAACAAATTTTAAAATTTAACTAGCAATTGAAATAGACTTAACAAAAACCTGTGTATAAATTCAATTTTAATGAATGCCCTTTTTTAAAATTTTTTACCTCTAAGTGTTAGTTTTTATCCGAAATATCTTTTAAGAATGTTACGAGTTTAAGAAAAATTAATTTTTTTTAACACTGGATCTTGAAACTAATCCAAGTTTTTGATTCTTTTTTATTTTTAATCTGCTTTATTAACAAAAATTTATGTATTATTTAAACTACTTTGCTTTTTTGATTTTGGTTTATGTTTATGTTTAAATTTTATTTCCTTGGCTTTTGTTTTAATTTGATTATAGAACATGGAAATCCCGTTTATGGCTCAAGACCTCATAAAAGGAAAGAAATTAAACTACATCCACAGGGTAATTTATTTATTTATTTTTATGTTTTATAATTTTTTTGTTTGTAGTTTAATACAATTTGCACATCTTTTTTTTTGGAATATATGTACATATTTATGTATATGTTAAAACTTAAAAATCGTTGCTGTTTCTTTTAATTCGATATTTCTATAATTCCTTCCATAACCTTAAAATTGTATATTTTTAATAGCATGATTTAAGCTTGTTAATTGTCTTTATAGTTATACATACATATAAAGTTTGGTTTATTAACCAAATTTAAAATTTGATATTTTGTTTGATTTTTAAAATAAGTATACATATGTACATACATAATCTTGAAGTAGCTATAAGTTCCAGCGGGTTAAGGTACGGTCAAATTTGGACTTTTTCGATTTTTTTTATGATAGAAATTTTGGTCTTTTGCCTATATCTTTGCATGTCTAAAGTTTATCCAAAAACTGCAAAATAAAAATCTTTTTTGCCTATATCTCAGCCGATTATTGATGGATATCGCTAGTTTTCAGTACCGATTTTTTCGAAAATATTTTCAAAAGTTTGATACCACATACAACCCTGGGTGACCTATGGGAGCTATGAAAACTTGATTTCAACCAATACACGGACAGATGGACATGGATGAATCGACCTTCCTATCTATAAGGAACCAGAATATATATACTTTACGGGGTAGCAAATGAATATTGTAGAAATTACAAACGGAATGACAAACCTATATATACCCTTGCCACCTGTGGTAAATGGTATAAAAATAAAAATAGGGCAACTTGACATAATCATTCAGTTTGAAGTAGGATAGCATATAGGATGAAAATGGTATTATTAATTTTGATAGCACTTTTTGAGCGTTCAAATATATAAATACGAAATTAGGAATTATGGATCTTCTTCAATCTTTTTTTTTGTCTTTTTTTCTTTAATCTTTTATTTGTCTTATCCGACCGTACCTCAACATTTTTTTTAAGAGTTCACACTTTCGCAAAACACACAATATACAGAATTACTACAACTATTTCCCAATTTAATTCAAATGCTATAATTTGATATTTTTTAGGTTATAAAATTAAATTTGAATTATCAACTTGGTTTCTTTCGTGCATCGAATCGTATACTCGCTTACATTTTTTTAATTGTTTAAAGTTGTATTTTTATTTTAAGGAACTAAAGTACTTTTAAGTTGCGAATTTAAACAAAAAATTGATTGTAATCAAACGAAAGAAATCTATGGAGTGTGATTAAACTTTTCAATTTTCGAAAATTAATTATAGTATTACAACAATAATTAACTATTATAGTTAACATAAAATTAAAAAATTATCGTCCGTGTAAATACTCGAAATTGTGATAAACTTAAACTATTATTGTATTTTTTGTACACGACTTGTGTACTTATACTTTAAATTATTTCTTTTAACAAAATTTTCTACTACAGCCCATAAATATCTAAAAACACAATACCTATTAAAAAAAATTTACAATATTATTTTGTTTTTGTTTTTTTTTTCCTTGTAATTAGTTTTAGTGTATATTTTTTCCTTTCCTTATATGTCTAAGTAAAACTTTAAATCAAAACTAATATTAACATTATACATCTCTTACACATACAGCTGTACGTGCTGGAGATTACTATATGTTTGAAGATATCGATGATAAATTCGAGTTAGAGGTTATTACCGATTCTGAAGGTTTATTCGATACCGATAATGAAAATATAACCGATAGTGAAATTAAAATGAGTCGTCGCAAAACGTTGTATGACGTAAGTATAAATTTATAGTTCTTTTACTATTACAATTTCTAAAATGTTCTATTTGTGACTTGAAACAATTATTTTATAACCAAAAATATATTTTTGATGTTGAAATAAAAACCTAAAATCTTTAAAATTTTGTGCATGCATTGGATAATGTTTGAATTGTAACAAAAA
>NDXZ01054551.1:1600-13815 GCA_003055125.1 Paykullia maculata
ACAAACAAACAACTCATCTTTAATTTTTTGTTGGCATGTAATTTGCCAAGTGTCAAATGTTGCATTATGATAATCTAGCGCATAATTTAAAGATTAATGTTATCATTATTATTTTATTAATTCGATGTTAAACAGTTATTACGAGAATAAGGGAAAACGTTAAAAGAACTATTACACGTGTCGAGATTAGGGTTTTTTAATTATCGTTGATCGATTTTTAAGCTTTATTTTAGTTTTAATTATAGGTTTTAGTTATAACTAGAAAATTAATTATTTTTATCAATTGAGTTTTAACAGTTTTTAAGCGGATCACAATATTTTCGAATACTTAATTTAATTATCAATCAAAAGAACCGGAAAGGAAAAATTGACCAACATTTTAAAAACAAGTAAGAGCGCTATAATATTCAGCTGTGCCAAATATTATATACCCTTCACTACGTGTATTTATATATGTATGTATGTACGTATGTACGTATGTATTTACATGTCCGAAAGGTATTTAAATTCTTAGAAAACTTGATTTGTTTATGATATTAATTTTAGTCTATATAGGTTTCTCGCCCATATCGTTGCTAATTCTGGGCCAATTAGTAAATTATTTTTAAAATATCCCAAAAATATAAATATTATATTTTTTGTGTAAAAAAAAAAATTTTTTTATTTAATTTAAAAATAATTTTTGTTGCTTATTTTTTTGTTGCTCGGTAATTGTCGGATTTTGGTGATTTTTAATACCAATAATCTCGGGATCTGATCGTTTGATACCAACAACGTCGGGGGGCTGAGAAAAGTTGATTTCAACAGACGGACAGATACACAGACGGACAGACGGGCATAGCTAAATCGACTTCCCTATCTATAAGGATTCAGAATATATATATTTTATAGGGTCACAAATGAATATTGTAGAAATTACAAACGGAATGACAAACTTATATATACCCTTATCACCATAGGTGAAGGGTATAAAAAGTCCAGCGCAAATACCATAATATAGATACATAAATTAAATATAACAGAGTTTTCTTATTCTGGACAATTAAAAATAATTTTGTAATAAAATTTCTACTCTTTAACGCAAGAAATCATAAAACAAAAAGTTTTTTTTTTGTTCAGTGGAATTCAGTTTAGGTATCAAAAATTGTTACAATAATTAAATTAATAAAAAACCGAAAAGCATTAATTTTAAATTGAAATAATGTTAATTTGTGAAAAAAAATATAAAAAAGATCCTTTCAACCTTAAATTGTCTTTAAGGTTTTTTTTTATTGATTTCAAAAAACAACAACTATAAAACACCAAAAACAAAATATTTTGAATATTAAAAATAATATAAATAAATATATATTCAAAAGTTTTGTTACTTCAAGTATGAACAAAATATTGCCCACGTTCTTTGGCTCCAGCCAAATTTTCAAATACAAAATTTGAATTTAGCGTCAATTTGACAAAGTGACATTTAAGGGCCGTACCATTATAATGCTAAATAAAAACCTTTGTTAAGGTAAATTTATGCGCAAACATATTTACATACATACATATCTTCAAAGAGTATATCGTTAGCTAAAATGCAAAAAGGCGTAACTAACAAAAAACTCAAAATCGAGTTTTGATTGATTATTATGAATGACATTAAAATACATGTCTTGACAAAATTTTACACTTTTGCGATCAAAAATGACGCTTTTATTAACAAAAAACAAAGGGACATAACTACAAGTGTAATTTCATTTTACGAAGTATTTTTCTTCTCCTGTAAAATTATATTTTTGTTAGTTACGCTTTTTTGGATTTTAGCTAACGATATGTTAATGTGTTTATAAAAACCAAAATTTATATTTTTATTATATTTTGTGCATGTTTTGATCCCATCTGTGGTTAAAAAACGAAACGGTGGGTAAAAGCAAGGGAGGGTGTTTTGGTTTATAATTCACTTCAAATGAGGTGTATGAGTGTGATTTTTTTAAAAACTTTCTTTTATGGAATATGACAACATCCGCACAAAATATTTGCAGACATTTTTTGCAAATTATATTGTACCCCTTTTTCTATTTTATTGTCACTGCGAAAAGCTTTAAGTTTGTTTCTATTTTCCAAAACCGGTTTTTCATATTCAACTTAACTTTTGCTATTAAGTATTTAAGTATGTCAGGGAAGTAGTAATGGATGTTTATTGAAATAATTGCAAAAACTCCGAATGAGTTTTACAAAAGCGCCAACGGAGTTTTGATGTGGTTCGCTGTAGTTCTTTTGTTACGGGTCTTCAGATATAATGATTAATATTAGGATTATATTACTAAAGGGGCGGTTTTTGGCTTAAATAGGAATTAGATTATGAGATAGCCAGATAAACATATACATATTAATATTTACTTTGTATCAGAGGTGCTACGCTTACTTTTACGACCTGGGGGCAAATTACGGCTTTCGATATCGATCGAACATAAACAATTTCATTTAGAATTCCTATACCAAATGCAAAGAAAACTCGCATTATCGAACAAAATTTCGATCGATATCGAATGCAGTAATTTGCCTCCTGTTCATTTTTGAGGGGACTATAAACAAAATATTTAAATAAAGTTAAAAGACTCATGCTGTTTGTGTTCTACAGATGTGCAATAAAATATATATGTTTTGAATGGAAAGTGTCACGTCCACTGTTCAAATATTACCCAGTCAAACCTAATAACTTAGTAAAATATACAATCTTTTACATCACGTGTATATTTTACCAGATATGCGATAATAATTATACAAATATTGATGTAGTATGACAGGTGGATGTGTCATCTGTAAAAGGCTTATTTATTCGTACATGCTTTCATATATCAGTACATACACATACACACATAAACAAGACGGCAACTTTGTAGTTAGCGATTAGGTTATTATTTTGTATACAAATCCTAAAATGTTTTTAATAGGAATCATAACTTTTAAATACTTTTGATTAAAACTAGGTATTTCCTTAGTAGTTTTATGTAAATATTTTACCAATGTTTGTTCTATAAATTGTTTTAATATACAAAGAAGCTTGATTAATATAAATGTTCTTTTAAAATTATAATTTTAGTTGTATAAATAGAGATTTGTGTTAAAAACTACTAAAATTATATTGTGAAAACGTCCCTTAATATAATTTCTGTTAAGGCTTGTTATTAATATTGTATTATTTTTATTTTTTTTTGGCTGTTACTTTTGCATGATAATGTTTAGTCAATAAAAATGATTTGTCAAATCACGAAACTTCATAGTATTTATGTACGTTAAAACCACGAAAGCAAACTCTTTTTTATTTTTTTTATTTTTGATTTTGCATATGAATTTTTCTTTTTTTTATTAGACTCGTATTATCATTAAAATGAATAAAGAAAGCACTTGGTACATATTTTGGAAAAGTATATACATATGTATATATATATATACTTAATATGAAAAAGAAAGTGTTTTGATAAGTAATTCAAACAAATTTAGTTTATTTAATCAGATTTTCGAATTACATATTTATATTTAAAGACTTTTTTCACTCAACAATTTATTATAGAGTTTTTTTTTAATAATTTCTTTTAACTAGAAAAAGTAATAAATATTTTTCCGGAATTTTATAGTTGTAGAGCTAAACCTCCGTTGCCACATGTAGGAATAAGTTCAAAAAATTATTTCTCACTTCTTCATTAATGCAATTAAAATATTGTCATTTACCAATCGCTCAGCTTGTAAAGAAATTTTGTCGCCAGTTCTTGTACTGACAAAATAAAAAGCAGAAAAACAGTGTTGCCTATTATTAAGTCTTTTTACCAATTCTAAGGTATGTCGTACAAAAAAAAAAATTAATTAAAACTTATTTTGTGTATATTTATAAAAATAAATAAAAATAAAATTAATGTCAATTAAAAACATTAATTTTATGTTTAAAAACAAATGAGATAAAAAATTAACAAAAGTTGCTTCTTCTTAACCAAAGAAACGACACATTTAAAAAAATTACAAAAAGTTCAATTGGTTTAAAAACATTTGGGTTTTTATTTGATTACTACTGGCACTGCAGCTACATTTTGAAATAAACTTTTGTTGTTATCGGTCATAATATGTAAATACGTGTATGCATTTCTGTAAAAGTTTACTTTTATGTGGCAACGCTGGAGTAATGTCAAAAATGGAAAAATTTATTTTTCTTTAGTTTTAGAAATATGTATTTATAAATTTTAAAAAAATCATAAAACTTTAACTAAATAGAGACAAATTCCCTTACAGTAAATTTTGTTTAATATTCATTTAAAAGAAAAAAACTGATAAGAAGTTTTTTTCAACTCCGGCGTTAGTAGCTAAAATTACCAGGATATGAGTACAGCCAGTGCCGTATTCTAACAGAAAACCAAAAAAATCACCAGTCATTTTATTACTCGCCATGTCGTTAAATTAAAAATTAGGACGCCTAATATGTTTGAAAACGGTTCTGCTTGGCGGCAAATTTCTATATCTGAATACTTTAATCATAAAGAATAAAGCACAGAGCTGTCAAAAAGAAGCTTTTCTTTGTTTTTCTACATTTCTGTTTTTTTTACGAATTAATTAATTTAAACAAAAAAATTTCCTTAAATATTTACCAAGGTTGAAAAATGATTCCGGTATTAATACAGATACCGATTAGATATCGTTTAAAATTGTTTTCGCAAAATACCGTTATTTGAATAGCATTTGCTTCGTGTCGGTACTATTGCGGTGGAGAATATATGTAAGTATGTATGAATGTATGTATATGATTAACTGATACTTTTGTTAAAATAAATAAATAAAATTAAGTATGCATACATAATTGAAAAAATTGATTTTTTTTGCTAATACCGTTATATAAGTACCGATACCAATATGATCAAAATACCGTCACTGCTACCAAAATTAAATGTTTTTAATACCGATCCGTTATTCGCATCGGCTGTCAGCCTTGATACTCACTATCATTTTACTGACAGTTCTTTAAAAGGAAGGAAGAAGACAAAAATATATTCTTATTTAATAAAAAGTGTTACAGCAACTTTTTTGCTGGGTTATATAACTTTAATTATTACATATACTTAGTTGAGCAGTATATTTTATTTATTTATTTTTTCTTCTTAAAAAAAACATTTTTCCATTTTTTTTTTAAGTTTAACTTGTTGTAACTTTAAGTATTTGCGTAAAAAAAAATGTGAAAAGTAGACATAAAAAAGGGAAATATTTGTTGACAAAATTTTATTCCATAAATCATCTTAATGTGATTTTATTTTTTAAACTGAAATTAACAGAATTGTTTGGTATTTATAAAGTTTTAAGTTGTAGCTGATTTGCCTTCCCTTTTCTTTAGTACTCGTTAAAAATATATTTAAATTATATGCAAATAAATATCTACTTGTAAAAATATTTTGCAACATTTTTCCGTTAAAATTAAATCACATAAATCTTGGTTATTTTCTATTTGTGCCTGCCGTCTTCATAATGTGTATGTAGTATGTGTGAATGCACATGTCTGAATGTGTATGAACATGTGTGTTCGTGTGTGTGTTGTTATATCTATGAAATATTAAGTTGTTTCTTACTTTTATTTAACACTTAATTTAACATGATTGAACTTAATTTCTTTGTAAAAATATATTTTTAACGGAAATTATTTAATTTCCGTTTTATGTTTTGAATTTAAAACCGCCGTAGGTTTTTGTTTTATTTCTATTTCGTCTGCAACTCTCTGTATGCAAAAACAAATATTCAAAGAATATTTGTTTTTGCATTTGCATACGTACAAAGAAGTGCGGCCAACTTACCTGTACTCTTACTTCAGGTAAATTCACTTTCATTGCCAATTCCTCGCGAGAATATACATCAGGATAGTGAGATTTCTCAAAGGCTCTTTCAAGTTCATGCAATTGATACGTTGTAAATGTCGTCCGGTTTCGTCGATGTTTCTTTTTTGAACAGTTATCATCTTGTCCTTTAAAAAACATGTAAAATTCAAAACAAAATTTATTAGTTATGCAACATATCAAGTGTTATGATGCACATACGTATGTATGCATATACATACATATATAACTAACATAACATCAATAAGAGATCGGTTATTATCGACAAATCTTACCTTCATCATCACTGCCGGAGGTAATTTTTTCACCTTGTTCGCTGGAGTTTGTTTGATTGAGATCTTCGCTCGATGCACAACTACCATTCATGATACTGTCGTTGTCAGTTAGTCGATCCTGATGATCGCCTGTAGATCCTATACCACTACCACTCATTTGATGTATTCTATTATAGTCGTCTAAATGTTTATGTTGCTGCTGTTGGCTTTGACCACTAAGAACATGTTCCATGGGGGGATTGCCATTGTGCGATACGAAGTTTTGTTTTTGCATATCTTCTAATGATCGTGGTCTCACCACACCTTCGAATTGTGTTTTCATTGTGTAACTCTCCCCACCACCGCCGCTACTATTAATGCGGTTTCTG
This sequence comes from Paykullia maculata, assembly GCA_003055125.1. NCBI lineage: Eukaryota > Metazoa > Arthropoda > Insecta > Diptera > Rhinophoridae > Paykullia > Paykullia maculata. The sequence continues at coordinate 8,087 of NDXZ01054551.1, forward strand.
CCAAGACTTTCGCTATTTCGTTCGTCACTTGTATTGTTGTTGTTGCTGTTGATTGCATTTAAATTATCACAGTAATGAGAGGGGCTTGGAGTTGATCTGCGTTTAAGGCCAGAGCCATTGCCAAAGGTAGATTGTGGCGATGAAGTAATATCGATGTTATGTAAATCACTGGGATTCTTAATCTCATCTTCATCTTCGGTAACGGCATCAATATCGCCGCCATTGGACAGCGAGGACATTGAACGCTCATCATAATCGTTTATGTTGTGAACAAGACCTGCGGCGCCATTATTAGAAAAGTACGCTGATGTGGTTGACATTTGATTAGCCATTGCTGATGATGTTGCCGCTGCAGTTTTTGTTGCCACTATTGCTGTTGTTGTCGACGATGATGGCATTGACTTTGCATATTTTTGCTCATGCTGCACTTGGGCTTGGGCATGTGCAGCTAAGGCCGCCAAATGCTGTTGATGACTATGATAGACACCAGAATTCATAATGGCCGATGTGGATGGCGATTGAATTTGTGATTGATTCGTCATGTGGACATGTGTACTTATGCCATTGTTATGATTCAATTGTGTTAAATTATTGGCTTCGACCATTTGATGCATTGAATTCAAATATTCACTACTACTCATGGACGGACTCATGCGACTGTCATTTATATCGGCAGTATCTTCCTGACGATTATACGACAATATATGGTTTGATGGTGTATTAAAATTGTGTTGTTGATGTTGATGTTGATGTTGATGTTGATATTGCTGCTGCTGCTGCTGTTGTTGTTGATGATGATATTGAAAGTTCATTAATGTGCTGTGATAGCCGAGATGACCGTGTTGATGACCATGCTGCTGTTGCGTAGAAGGTGATGGTGGTAGTAAATTTACAGATGACAAATTGTTTTGATGCATTTGACCAATAGGTGAAGGCAGGGAATATGTTGAATTATTACGTTGCTGCTGCATTAGTGAAACCACATGATTATCCATGCGTAGTTGTGCTAAAGTTTTGTTGCAACGTAAATCGGTGGCATCATCGCAATCACCTGTGTTAATAGATATAATAGATATTTACTTTATATTTATCAAACATTAAACCCTTAAGCAGAAATGTGATGGCTTAAACGACTTTGCATGAATACATAAATTTACAGAAATTAACAAATAATAAATTTAATTGATAAATTGCCTACAAATTGAATGTGAAAATGTATTAGCATGTAATGATTATGAAAGCTATAAAATAGATAATAATGAAATACTAAAATGTTCAACAATAACTTCTAAATATTAGAGGGGCTAAACAGCATAATAGACAACCAGTTTACATCTCGTCTCTAACAATTAAAATTAAGTCAGTTTTATTTTTACGTTTACAAAGAGTAATACTGTAATATTCAAGTCGATTTCAATGTTGGTCTTTTATGATGTACGAAAACCTAAACGACTTTCAATTAGACGCCGTTTTATATTTACAATGTGGCATAATAAAAATTTTAAAAACGCCTGCTAAATAGAGTATAAACTCAACTTCAAATAACAAATTAACTCGTAAGACTATCAAGCAAATAAAAAAAGAAAAAAAATACACAGCGGTGGCAAACACAGACGAGGAATCATTTAATATTATTGAGAAATATGTTTTAACTGTTTGCGAAAGTTACAGTTGAGAATGAAAAGAATACTAAAGTATCATGTGACATGCAAGAAACCCATTAGACTCATTCTCTCAGACATTTGTTTAGACCCAATTGCTGATGACAATTCGTTATAGAAAAGTGGGTGGTTTTGGTGGTGTTAATGAGTCGCTGTGAATGACTAAAACTTAAAAGGATAATTTTGTACTTGTTCTATGTGTGTGTGTATAATCTATTTTGACGATCCATCTATCCACATACATATCTCTCCATCAATGAGACCCAAGCAATTGTTTAAAGTTCGAATAATATTTACTGCCTAGAACCCAACAACAAATTGACTTTTTCCAGTTGTAATCAATTTGTGGTCATATTATGTATCATGTTTGTACATATATATGTATGTATATGTATGTATTGCATGTGCTTAAGCATAGGACTGTGTACATATTTGTGTGCCTGTTTCAATACGTCGACGTCCTTGTTTATTACATTCGTTTGATTCATATTAGTGCACAATTCCAAATCATTTCATTCCATTTAAACAATGAATGCAATTACATTGTTTAACTTCAAATCCAATTAATAGTTTGAAAAATGTATAATTATGTTATGTTGTGTTGAGTAATTGCATTTTGATGATCTTTTACGATGGTAATGGGGACTACAACAACAATAATAATAATATTATTACTGAAAACAAAAATTACCATTAAAACAACAACAATTATAAATAATTGAATACTTTTCTATTACACCTCTAGAGATATTTTCAATCAATTTTTAGTTTTATTTTTTATTTTTTCAACTAAATAAAATTAATTAAATTTTATTGATTTTATATCATTAAGTAACACGCAAGTTTTGATATTTAAAAAGATTTTTAACACGACTCTATTTAATTAATTTTTATTACTAACGCGAATACCTTATTTTATACTTCTTGAGTGAGTGAGTATCAGAATAATTCAATAGATTTCTATATCTATATCTGTATCATGTACACCCAGAGAAAAATGGTAGAGTATGGTCGCAAATATATTATGGTTGCAGTCATATGTTACCCCAATACCAAGATCATATATATGGTTGCAAGAATCATTATATGTTTATCTTAACTATAAACTTTATTGCAGATAAACATAAATATGTTGGATATCATATATTCTGAGAGCAACAAATTTATTATTACCCACATAAATTCACTGCAACAATATAATGTTTGTGGCAGTCATATAAACAATTGCAGTGATCATAGAATATTAAAAAAGTCTGTGATCATTATATCGTGACCATACTCAACCATATTTTTTCTTTGTGTGTAGGTATGTGATAAGAAGTGTATTTACGTATGTATTTATTTACAAGTATGTCCGAAAGACAATTAAAGTTTTAAAAAACTTGATATTTTTATGATATAAGTTTTGTTCATATATGAATGTAGGTTTTCACCCATATCTAAGTCGATTTTGGTTCAATTTGAACCAAAAAGCATGTTCTGCACACAAATACTTTTTATCCAATTTTAAATTATTTTCAAAAGTTTAATACCACATGCATGCAATCCTGGCGGAGATACAAAAACTTGATTTCAACCAACACACGGACAGAAGCACAGACGTACATGGCCAAACCGACTTTCCTATATATAAGGATCCAGAATTTATATACTTTTGAAATTACAAACGAAATAAAAAACGCATATATGCTCTTGTCACCTGTGTTGAAGGGTATAAAGAATCAAATTATAACTCGCAAATAAGAAAACAAACTAAATGTTGTTAAACACGTCCCAGTATGCAAAATGACATGACTTTGAATCGAATATTAATCATCTTTTTGTAAAATTTCCTCGATATCGAACTTGATATTATAAAGTTAATTATGTGTGTGTTTGTTCTCTACTTAGTGTTAAAGAAAAGGATTTAAAATGTAACGGCAACATAATAAAATACTTAATATGAGAAGACATGTTACTCTTTGTGTATCTTTATCTTAATTGTTTAAAAGAAATCGTATTTGTTTTGTTGAAATTATTGTTTATTTGAACTATTTTATAGTCCATTAAGCAACTGTGATCGTGCAACTTTTATTTTCAGAGGTCATATGTATTTTGATTCCTTTATTATTTACGATGCATTAATTTTTTTACAAATTAAAAGTATGACCAAGTAATAACATTTTAAGTTATTGTGCCGTCCGCCATTTAGTTTTCTCTTAAAAAAATTTTTCCTACAAAAAAGCATCATCAAAAGTTTTTTTCATTGTTTAATTTTATTAAAAAATACATCCATACAAATATACATACATACATATATACATACATACATATGTACATAAATACATGTAGTTCTAAAGACCAGTATCAGGATTACTGTCACATTTCAAAGAGTCTAAGATGAGAGAAAAACAATGTTGCGTATAAATGAAACTAAATAAATACAGAAAAATATGTGTTTAGATGTGTCAAATCATCATCTTGACACGATTAACGTCAAATTAAAAGGCGTTTTAAAAACAACATTTATTGTTGCAAGTAACAATCAAAAATGTTCTTTTTTCTTTTGGGGGGGCAGGAAAATGTTAACAAGAAAACCTACAAAATTTGATTTTTATCTAAAAAGCCGAAAAGAAATTATGTCTAAAGCAATGTTTCTCAAATAGATAATTAACCAAATATCTTAAATATTATAAAAAAAACATTAACGAAAGAAAGGTCTGCTTTCTTTATTAATTTTTTTTTTATATAGTTCTATCTTAACTTAACGCAGCTGCCAGTGAGCGTGTGTTGTGTTCTAATTAAGTAAGTAAGTACCTATACCTTTTGTATCTAATAAATTACACTGGCCGACACAGATTTTAGTTGTAAGCGTTTGAAACCATACTCTATATCAATACACAATAGGTAGAGGCAATCTGACGAAATATACTACTTAAAAGCTTTTTACTTACAGCTGTGCAAAATAAACATATATATGTATTTCAGTTCTATATTTTGGAAGTTATAAACGTTTAAAAATGCTACTAATCCTAACGCAAAACACATATTAACATAAGAAACAAATAAAAAAATTTAATAAATTAAATTAGAAAAGGCAAAGTTGCTAATTTGTACCTGTTTTGGTACAATCGAAAGTTCCTATCGACCAAATTTCGACCACCTGCCGACTATAACTATGTATATATAAAAGGATGAAGTAAAAAATATTGCTGCAAACTTTTTTTAATTTTTTCTTTAGGAGATACTAAATATAAGTTTACGAAAACATTGCTTTATTTGCGATTATACATAAGGAAATTATTTCTTATATGACTTTCTCGAATAAATTTGCTTTAGCTAATTAGGAATTTATATTCAGCCATAATCTGCCATCATATGAACATTTTATTTTTCTTGTTACTAACCCTTCTAGTCTTGTTAACAGTGGATGATATAAATAACGTAGTATGTAGTATAATTTTAAGCTCATTATGCAGTCTAAATTTCTTAAATTTATAAGATTTTCCCTTAGAAGTTCTACGTATTCTTAACTCTTGTAGTTTAAGTTGAAAATTCTTTGTATTTGACAGGATGACTTTTGCTATTGTTATAAAATAATGTCATTTTAGCTATTTTTACATCTACTATTTTGATTCTATTTACTTATGTTTTGTTTAAAAGTTAGGTTAAAATTACTGTTTATAACACAACTTTAACGCTCTTATTTAAGTAGGTCACTTCAGTGTAAACACTAAGCGCTTTGGTTGGCGTAGGTTGATCTGTAGCGGTAAAAAGCTTTTGAATGAAATGGAAAATATACCCACCACAATTGTAACAAAATATATCATCTTAATTTTGGGTTTTGGAAAAATTTGGAATTCCCGAGAATAGATTACTCAGTACTCCCTGGAATTTTTTTTATCTATTTTCTTAGCATATGTGCAAGAAAAACAAATGTAAACAAAAATTATCTATCAAAACTATTTTGTGACAAAAAAAAGGATTATTATTTGATATATTTTAAAATAGTGCGATAGACATACATACATACATATCGCTCATTTGCTGCAACGGCATAACTCAAAATTCGCGATTTTTAAGTTAATA
>NDXZ01054562.1:0-12519 GCA_003055125.1 Paykullia maculata
TTTTTTTTGATAAAAACCTTTTAATTGATAAACATTTAAGAAAAATTAAATTTTTATGATATTGTTATAAAAAAATCACTTCCATTATTTGGTTATTAATTTTTTTTAAGATTTTTAGACTTAAAATATTAGTGATTTAAGTTTAACGAAATAGTTAAGTTGTTTTGAGCAAAGGATATGATAGAGCAATTGTAATTTTACGTTCACACAACACGTATGGCGTATTCCTTTATATATTTTTTACAAGTTTTTTTTAATTCATTATTTTTTACCTTAAAATGTCGTTAATTTAATATAAAAATAGATTTTTTTACATAACATTTCCCCTTCATTTATTTACAACACAGATTTCCAGCGAAAGGAGGCGGTAGTTTGTACTGTTTTCATGTAAAAAATGTCTTCAAAAGAGATTTTTTTTATTCTTCTAGAAGAAATCAGAAAAAGCCACTGCTCACATGATTAGCGTGAAACTAGCCATGATCGTTATAGTTTGTTTCACTGCGTTAGTAAATTTGTAGTGCAATTGTGTAGTGATTTTTGTATTCTAGTTTTTAAATAAAATTTTTAAAAAAAAATATGTTTCCCCTAATTTTTTATAAGTGTTTCCGTAATGGTAAGTAAATTTAAATAGTAAATTAAATTTAAATAGTTATTCCCATCGGTACTACTATTACAGTTTTATAGAAAAAGAAAACTGATATTTGTTTTTATATGTCTTAATGTTAAAACAGAATCAAATTAAAACAAAACAACCAAAATTTTTTTTTCATTCATTAGAATTTGTAGGTTATTTTTTAAAAATCTAGAATTAATTGAAAATTTTAGTATGTATGTATGTAATAAAAAAAAATTGTCAAAATTTTTGTGTAAATCAGGATATTTTAAAAGCTCGAAATAATTAGAAAATTTGTACTAACCATATCCTGTAATTTTGTTATCTCAGCATTGTCCAGCTTAAATTTTTCTGCCGATAAATCTATATAGATTTTATTTTGTTTTTGTCTAAAATTGAAAATTATTTTTATAAATAAGTATTTAAAATCTCTCCTTAAAAGATCTTATTTAACCTACATTAGTTCCTTTAACTGAACTTTGGCCTTTGCTATAGGTGGAGCATAGAATTGTAGGACTCCCGCCGTTAATTGTAAAGCCGCTATGGAAGTGGTTTCTGGCTCGACAGTCTCAGCAATTTGTGTAGCGGCGTCGCCAGTTTGCAACTTTTCATTATTAATATTTGGTAGTGTTTTTGCCAAGTCATCAACATTATTTGTTACATTTGATTCCCCTTGTAAAATTGCTGAAGCTTTAACGTTTATGGTTGGACTAATTGCTGGCAAATCATCGTTGATACTTTTAAAAGTAAAAAATACCACAAAAATTTTAAGATAACAAAATTTTATGTAAAGTAGTTTTGTTTGTTATCTTAAATTGTTTTTTAATATAATAAACAATTTGTTGACTTTTAATAAAAATTTACTTGTTTTTCTTAGGTTTTGCACTAACCTTTCAATATTATTACTTTTCAGCATATTTGGTTTGGTATTTTTTACTTAGACCCGTTAAAAAATACTAACATAAATTTATTAAAATGTTAATTAACAAAATAAAAATTAAATAAATACTAAGGTTAACAATAAAATAACATTACCAGATGTTTTTGCAATTTGACAGTAGAGACAAGAAAACTCACCATTATAGCTGTTTATAAGCAAGTGTGTTTATATTTATACATCAACATGTTGCATGTTTGTTTATGGCATAAGTTATTTTATAAACATTTCTTTCACTCTAAAATAAGGGGTGTCTTGTAATAAAAAAACATTTTAAAGCCGACAATACTAAAACCCGGGTTTCAAATTAAGTAAAACATGTGCAAAATGTGGTTTTACAAAGAAAAAAGAAACGGTTTACTGATCGATTCCTTTGTTACAAAATAGTTGTTAATTTTTAGAATCATTAAAAAAAAAATTAAAAAGTGTCAATTTGTACCCCTTTATGTTTTAATCTCAACCTATGTACATCAATAGTCTCTAATTTAAAATTTCTAGAATAATTAACTTAAATACACAAATTTATATATAAAGATTCATAAGCTATAACATGCAAAAATACCATAAAGATGAAAAATTTCCTATTTTATTGTGCTTTTATTTAAACAAAAATTAAGAAACATTTTTTTTTTGCTTGGAAGAAATTTGTAAAATATGTAGTTTAAAGTTTCAATGCCACTTTTAAAACCAGAAGCACAGACCTTTTGTAAAATGTCGCATTTTTTCCAAAAATCTTTTAAATACGAATACCTTTAACAAATTTTTACTTTTTTTATTTTTTCTTAAGTCAGCCTTTCGCAAAAAAAATGCATTGTTTTTCAAATTGAAAAAGCCTTTCATTTCTAAAAAGTTTTGTAATTTAATTTTATTTGTTGTTTTTTTTTATTGTATAAAAACTATACATATGTATATTAAAAAAAGCCATTAAAATTGCTACAATATTTAAAATTTAATATATGTTTTTTAGTTTAAAATAGGGTTTTAAGAGGAACAATAATTAAACTAAAAAAAATAAATTAATTAAAACATAATTGAACTAAAATTATAAACGAAAAAACGTAGAGTATATTTTAAGTCCCAAAGTTATATTTATATGTCTGTATTTACAACATTAAAACGTAAAAACTAAAAATTTTTTAACATTTTAAGAAAAAAAAAAGCATCACAAAAAAAAGAAAAATTTTCTTGTCTAGAGTAAGGATTGGATGGTTTGAGTAGATAACGCTGATTTACCCTTTTTTAAAATCCAAAATATCATCTATATCTACAACTTTTGTCTCTTCATCTTGTTCTAAACTGGCCCGTGTACAGCGACCACAACAAGCCGCCGAAGGTTTATTTTCACATTCCCCCAAGGCAGGAGGTTTAAAATTGGGCGTCCAAGGTCCTAAACTACCAGTAGCATAAAAGTCCATGGGATAGGAGTCTTGTTTAGGCGCTTCATTGTGTGGTGTGTATTCGACGTCGCCCAAAACTACCGATAGTTCATAGGGATTAAGAAGAGGTTTGGCAAATGATGTACCCCAATCTATAGATAAGCGAGGACAGGCGATTTGTACAAAAGCATCAATATCTTCGAATAAAGCAAGTTTCTGGGGAAAGATCTCAGAGAGGAGGATGGTGGTGGAATCAAAACCTTTGGCTTGTATACGTTTCTCTAGGAATTTGTGAACTCTTGAGCTGCCTTGACGACCCAAAGTGCCCAATATAATACCGATTTTCTTGGCTTTCATCGCTTTTTCTATTTCGCCATAACGCATTGACTGCATAGTGTTGTGATCGTATTCTTCGATGGTAAATTTCTTTTCATATGGATCGTATTTGTAGGCCTAGAAATTTTTTTTATCATAATTTAAAACATTTTCAATTATTTTCCATTCAAAGACCTGTTTTATTACCTTTACTTTTGGATTAGCTATCATGGCCGATTCTAAATGAAAACGTCCATCTCCTAAGTAGATAATCAGCCTTGTTGTCTCCGGCAGTGTGGGCGATGTACATCCTAAAATCTCACCAGGACTTAAAGGTTTTGCTTGTGGTACTATCACATCATAGCCAGCTGCCTTAAGTTCTGTCGAAGCAGCCTGTAACGTAGTTACAAACTGTATAGTACTCACTAAAGCCATTTGACCATCTTCGGGCTTAAAGTTCAACTTGACGGAATCTAAGAAGTGTAACGGATCGATTTTTATATCGACAAATATATATAAAACCTTAATGCCATCTGTTTGATCAACAGGTATTAAACAACTGTGTCCATAGTGAACTAGTAGTTCAGCACCTAAAGCTTTAGCAGTATAATCGTCAACGCAACACGCGCCATAGGTGACATCACCCATTATTACTGTATCGGCTTCGGTAAAACGTTCGATGATGTCACTGATGACCATCGCATACATCAAAAGACCTTCGGGTAATTGTAGAGCTACACGTTTTGCCTTCAATTGTTTAATGCGCCAAATAGTTTTGTGTATTTCAAAATTATAATTCGAAGGCAGACGATCAATGGCCTTTTGCAGCTGACGATCATCGAGTAGACTTTGAGGTATACGATTTAGACGTGCTTTTGGCTTAAAGATTTTTTTTGGTTTAGCTCGTACGACCACTACATCGGTTGAAGTTGGTGCTTCGTTCTTCGGTTCAGCACTAGTTATAGCGGCATTAGGTTGGACAATATCCAACATGGTGTCTTGGAAAAAAAAAATAAAAGTTTTATTTCGATTCCAACCGTATTCGTTATTTACCAAAATAATATATTTTATTTTTTTGAATTTTAAATTATGTTTTTCTATGTGTATTATAAACTACGTAGGTACATATGTACATACATATGTATTACTATTCTGAACAATAAATAAATATATTTAACCTAATAACATCTGTATTATAAGCTAGTTGTTTTGTCGTAAACAAACAGGTTCTTTGTTTAAACTTAAACACATTTTAAACTGTTTTAGAAAATTATAACAGCACGACATACACCTTGTGAGTACAAAATAATTATTTTTCTGCAAAATGCAAGGCGTATAAATACATACATATGTACATATGTATGCAAATGTGTAAAAATTAAAACACCTTGAAAAAGTTTATTAACTGATTCACTTACCTCTTGTTTAGCTTTGAGCTAATTACCAAATGTCATAGACACACGCAATGATACTCTAATAAAAATGTATGTTTTGTTTTAAATATTTCCTGTTTCTAAATAATTTAAAATTGTTAAGTGTATGTGCATATGCACATTAACCATAAGCAAAAACAATGCACCACTTTTTGTTTTAATAATTTGTCAAAATTGTAACACTTTTATAATTTTTTGAAATTTTCCAATTGTTTAGTTAAAATTAAATATTTTTACATTTATTTTCAAACCCTTAACCGTTTGTTCTTACAAATCAACGATTTTCTAATGACAAATTTCTACAATAATTTTGTACATATCTGTAAAACAAAGATTTATGCTACATACATATGTACATATTTGCATAGATGTTGCTTTTATTTCGTCTAGTACTATATTTTTGTTGTTTATTTGGGTTTTAATGAACTCTCTTCTGAGTATGCATGGCCACCATTACCATTGAGCCGTTAGTCACGTACACCAATAATTTTCTTTTACATATGTACATGGGTAAACACTTTATATTTTTACTTTAATTGAATAGTTTTTAACTACTATTAAAAGATTTTTTGTTTACCTGTTTGTTATTTAAAATAGCACTATCAATTAGCTTATATGTATTATGAGATTTATGCAATAAATAAAACGTGAATTAATTTATTATAAGTAGAACACGTTTGTTGATATTTTTGTTTTAATTTTGACAATTGCCTTAAGTATCTGTCAAAAGCAAAGACAGGGTTTCTCATACTAAACATATGTTAAGAAAATAGTTTCCAGATGAAAAAAATTCACTACCTAAATAGTGTTGCCAGTAAGAAACATTATTTACACTACAACAAATTATATTTTCAAATATAACGGTTTTACATGCAATTGTATAAAAAAATTAACATGTTAATTATATACAGTTTCTATTGTTTTATCTTCTCCTGTAAAATTACAATTATGTGAGTTAGGGCCTTACACCTGTGACCAGCGATATACAGTTTCTATTGTTTTTACCTTCTATAGAATTACAATTATGTTAGGACCAACGATATTATTTAGAAATTTACCAGTCGTTTTGTTTTGGCCGGTTGAAAAAACAGAGGTAGTCGTTTTTTTTTGCAACATCCAGCCGATGGAAACCATTTACATATTTTCAATAATACATTTTTTCCGATTTTAAAATTTGGTTTCTACATACAGATCTTTGCAAACCTACAATAAGTGTTAAATCGACTTCAAATCTGGTTAGAATTGTAAATACCTATATTTATTTTATGGGGTCAAAAACTTATTGTAGAAATTACAAATGAAACGAATCATACGGTTTACAAATTGGCAAGTGTTCGCTGGAGTTCAAGAAGACACATCCAAGTATTTCTTAGCCTTATGTATTTAGCTTTAAAGTAATAAAACTTCGGTAAACCTATCTTGCGATTATTAGCACCAAACCAAACTTACATAAACCCTTGCCATAAAGTAAAAAAAAACACGAATTTCCAAACAAAAATAAAATTATATTTATGTATTATTCATTAAAACATTACAAGGATAACGAAACAAAAACATTTTACATTTTTAAAATTACCACATAGATACATATATAAAACTTAAAGAACTCCACTTTTCCTGGCTTATATGTCCATTCGCAAAGACACAGTTTTTATAAAAGCTTGTGCTTCTCGCCAAAGCTCTAGCTCGTGTAAAGTAAATTTCATTTTGTTACGTTTTTCTACTATATCAAGCAACAACTTTTTAGTATGATTTTTAACCTCTTCATACAGTTCCTCGACGTTAAAAATTTCTAAAACTAGTTTTTCCTTTTCTTTTGTATAGTTTTTGTCATCCGAACTAGCCTTTTTCATGTTGTACAAATCATGACGCAGTTGCAGAACCATACACTTCATTTCGCACAAAAACTGATTGGCCTGCAATAGATTTTCGTAAAAAGTGCAGAGCTTAAGTTCAAAAGCGGCTTCAGGCTTTTTGGCATTGACTATTGCCTTTAGTAAGTCATCAACATCTTTTTCAAATGTTGCCGATAATTTGTTAGTTTTGGTTGATAATTCTTTTACTTTTTCCATTTTTCGAATTTTTGTGATTTTCTCAAAAGTTCTTGTATTGGAGCTGCAATATACAATCCGAACACGAAGAAGTTTAAAAAGCTAATAAAATGGCGGGCCATTAAATCGTTTCAAGGTGTGGTGCATGGTGTAAACATTTTAAAGGGTGAATGCAACGAAACTGGTATTGTGTTTAATAAATACTTGAGGTTTGACATTTTTATTTATATTTTAATTTAATAGCAAAGCTCAAAATTATATTTTAAAAAAATATTTCGCTGGAGTTGTAACACGGATATTATTATGGCTATTGTTCTTTTTGAGTTTTTCATATATATATATATATAAACTTATTTGACAGTATCAAGATCAAAAGAAGGAATAATTAATTTAAAGTAACGTGTATTTCTTATGTGGCACCTTGTGGGGGCTGTATAAACTTCACATATATTTATTGGAATAAGGGAATTTTTCCATTTTTAAACAAATTTCAGTAGTTCATTGCTGCCAGACTTGGCAAAAAGTATTGACAAAACAGTGTTACCGAACAATTATTGGTTTAATGCGTTTAATTATTAAGTAACAAAAAAAGTCGTAAAATTCAATATAAGAAAGAATGAGTAATAATAGAATTTTTTTTTAATGTTTAATTTTTCTGAAAAATAGATTAGAAAGTTCTTATTTGTAAATAATATTTTTATATATACTAAATTTAATGATTATAAATTTCAATATTAAGGCGCCACCCTTATATTTAAAATAATACAATTAGCTGATGCGATACGATTATCTTATGATTCATGATACAGTCAACCAGGTAGCCTCTAAACGCCAGCTATTCTGTCAAACTCTATACATCAAAAATATTTTTCTCTCTCTTCGTAGCACCTATAATGTCAAACTTTTAAAACTAATAAAAAAATCGTTTCAAAACTTATTTATTGTACCTTGCTTATTATTGTGCAATGGTTTATTTTGACATAATTTTCAGGAAAACATAGGGAATTTTCATCTGGCATCATTACCTCCACACATCAACTCAACAATATAAAATTGATTCATTGTTTTGTGGTTTTGTGGGTTTTGTGAAGTATTTTTGTAATACGAATATATGTGAAAAAATAAACTTTTATTAAATAAACTAAACCAACTTTAAGGAAATTCCTTTATAATTTTGTGTACATTATAAAGCAAGTTTAAATCGAGCACATTCAAAAAGAGGAAATTTATTTACCCAATAAAAATTGATTTTCCAAAAAACTAAAATGTAAAATCCAATACGTAAAAAACGAAAAACATAAAATTATGAATTTTTATAGTCTAAGTACAAAGTGCTTGTTAAGCACTTTAGTGCTTTTTCTTTTAAGTGGCTTTGGCCATGCCAGTGATATTACCAATGAAGTCTTTGGTGTGGTCAAAGAGGGTATTGTAGCTGCTTTTGGTGATTTTAATTCAGATGAACTGACTGATGTTTTTCTTATAAAGGACAATATGAAAGTATTGCAAATATTATATGGTAGGTGTATATGCAAAAAATCAATTTTTACTAGGTAAATACGACTATATATGTATATATAATGTGAAATCTTATTTTAGGTGCCGAAACGGAACCCTTTTTAAGAAATGGTCCTTATTGTAGTTATGAAAATCATCAAATTACCAGCGTGGTCCCCGGAGACTTTGATGGTGATGCCTTAATGGATGTTTTGGTAACGCTGAAACCTATGGATAGTAACTACGACTTTTACAATGTATATGTCCATTGGGGAGGTTCTGAGGGTCTTAATTGCACTAAGGAATCCGATGCACCCCTGTTACAAACAAAAGGAGAACCTTTGGCTATAGATTTTAATCGTGATATGATTATAGATTTATATGGCCTTAATCAAAGTGGTGATCGTATGTTTTGGATATTCCAAAAATCACGTGTACCTCCCAAACAACTGACCCAAGCACCACCTCTAGGTGGTACTACATTCAGTTCCAAAATTAAGACACCTAATGCTAATGCCTATTTGGATTTAAACGGTGATTTTACGGCTGATCTCTTTGTACAAACCGATAAACACTATGAAGTTTGGTATGGACGTAATGGTGAGCAAAAAGAAGACTTCACTTTTAATCACACCATAGACAATTCAATAGTAGGATCTAACTATAATCTGGGGCAAGCTGTATTTGCCGACTTTGAATTGGAAGGTGTGGAAAATATTATTTTACCTGTTTGTTTCCAAGAGGACTGCACAAACTCAACTATATTGGTTCACGATGGTTCCAACTTTCGAGATATTCATGTCAGTTTCAAAGATCCTCAAGCTGTTTCTTGGACTTTTGTACCGCCCATTGAAAATGATGTTTATCTAAAGACCATTACAGCGCGTAGTGGTGATTTCAATATGGATGGTTATCCAGATCTTATAATGACGCTGCAGACCTTAACGAGACCCAAACGTATGCAAACGTTCCTCTTGGAAAATGTACCCTGCAAAATGTGCAATCCACCTTTGAAACGAACATTTGAAGTCAAATGGCATGCTCTAAATCCTTTGGGTAATGATACGGTGGCTGGTGCTTTCTATGACTTCTATCAAGATGGTGAGTTTTTGATGGAACTCTTAAAATATTAACCGATTATTCTAAAGTCTTAACTATTTAGGTGTCCTGGATGTCATTCTTATACAAAAAACCAAGTCGGGTCAATATAAGCCTTTAGCGTTCCGCAATACCCTGGACTATGATGCCAACTTCGTTAAAGTCATTGTGCTGACGGGTCTGATTAACAAACAGAATCCCACATTGCATACAGCTTTGGGTCGCAAAAAACGTACCTATGGCACTAACTTGCCCGGGCCACGTATTACCTATTTCACTACCACCCAGGATGGAGATTTACAACGTGGCTCTTCGGTCCAGTTGCCACAATCTTCTTACTTCGCCTTACAGTTACCCTATACTATCTTTGGCTTGGGCCGGACTCCGAATTTTGTTGATTCCTTGACAGTGGGTCTCGGACACATGTCACGCACTTGGACCCAACTTATACCGAATTCACAGATCATCGTAGTCCCTAAACCTATTGAAGATCCGCAACGTTGGAAGGCTCAATTGTTTGTGACGCCCAGTAAACTGATTCTCATGAGTGTAGTGGCCTTGGGTGGCACCTGTTTAGTAATCGTACTCATTATTTTGGTGCTTTACATCAAGGAGAAACGTGAGGATAAACAGGAGAAATTACAAGAAGCTCATCGCTTCCATTTCGATGCAATGTAGGGGAGATTGTTTACATATAAATGTATTAAATTGCTTAGAGTGATATATTTAAGTTATTTATGTTTGTAAAATTTTTAAATGTAAAAAAATAACGTTAAGGTTAAAAAAATTTTTTTTTTAATATTTTTTTATTACCCTTTTATGTTTAAGTGTTCGTTTTGTTTGAATTCCAATGTACTTTTATAATGTATTAATACAGATGGTGTAAAACAAAAGGTAACACATAGTTTTCGAAAATAAAAAGGAATTTTAAAAACACAAACAACTAAGCTGAGTTATTTAGGTATATGATGAAAATTTGTTTGCAATTGAATTGATTTGAAGTCGAAAAATAAAAACTACAATAATGTGCATAACAGTCTGGTGACTGCGTCATAGCATAGGGTACTGTTTTATCAGTAACACATTGCGTTATCTGAATTAATATATACTAATATAAATAAATCATTATGCGTTGACATTGCCGTTGCTTCAGGAATGGCAACAGTTGCTACACCCTATAAAGTATATATATTTTGGATCATTATAGATAGGAAAGTCGATTTAGCCATACCCGTCTATCCATCTGTCCGCGTGTTGGTTGAAATCAAGTTTTCGTAGCTCCCATAGGTCACCCAGAGTATATAAGCAAAAAAAGACGACTGCCTCTTTTTTTTACACAAAAAAATGATTGTCTTGCAGCTTTGAGATATGTAAATTAAAAATATATTTGAAAAAAATTGGACTATTTGCCCAAATGGACCACACCTGGTGAATGATATATAAGACTTAGCCCAGTCAAATATAGCGCTCTTACTTGTTTTAATATAACTCCGACAGCTATTGGATTCTATGACACCCCTTAATTTCAAACTTTAATCTGCTGACATAAAAAAATTATCTTTTCCGCACAAATTTCAGATATTAAATTTTATTTGTACATTAATAAAAAAAATGAAAATCCTTTTTTTTAAGTAAATCACAAACCACAAAGTAAATACCATAATTATATTACATAAGCTGACGTTATTAGCTCAGCGAAATATCAGCCGCATTTGATTGTATTATGATGAGCTATTTCTTTTAATGTCTACATTTTAAGCATCCCTCTCTTCTTACGTATTTTAAATTGTCTAAGTTATCTTCTGCATTAATTTAATTGAACCGTAATATCTGCAATGCTGTTCAGAAGAGTTTTTTTTTTGGCGACAAGATAAAATGATTTTATCTTTTTAACTTGACAAATTAAGTTTACAGCTACTAGTTGCCAGTTGCCTTCTGTCATAACATTTTTTGCAACTGACAACGCAACTGAGGTTCGGTTGCCATCCATAATCACCCCATTATTTTTTAGCATTTTGAGTTGCTAATAATGTATGTATTACGGAAATAAAGGAGATGGGCACCGATTTATGTGTGAGATCTTTTTTGGTTTTATGCTGTTTGGCCCTATGCTCCTTTTAGGAACGACAGGAATTTATATTTATATATGCTGTTTGTAGCCAGCTTACATTATGTCAATCGGTTCAGAATCAATTTCTGAGTCGAAAAGCAGTCTTCTTTGTTCGTTTGTTCGCCTCTTTGGCCAATATTAGTTTATTATTTCATCCTACACAAACGTCCTTCTTCTCTCTATTAAAGTTTGTGATAATCGACCTATAATTAATCGTAACTCTTATGTATGACACACTCCCCGAAATCAACTATGTATATGCATAGTTTAAATTATTTAAATCGAGATCAATTTTTCCACAAATCACATTTACGCTAACACAAGTCTTTCTACCAAATTTTCAATTGATTAGTCTGTGATTGGTTCAAGTTCCATGTAAAGCCCACTTCCGTTAAGACTTACCCGACTATTTGTAACTTTCTTGTTTTGGTTGTATTTTATTGAAAATTAAATTTTATACCTATTAGGCTGTTTAATATTTTACGAAAAAGACGTAACCTCTAAAAAGTATATTATTAATTCCTTTAATAATTTGAATATATACATACATATATATATTTAACATTGTGAAAATCTCAATGGATAATTTCAATGTTTGCCCTTCAAAAACTTTTTCAAGGGCAAACATCGTCGTCAAACAATTTTTTCCTAAAAGTAGTGGTTACGATTTTTTGGGCAAACATTTGACTAATGTGACCATAGTTTTATTTAATAAACATTGTTATGTTTGTCGTTAAATAAAAATTAAAGGCAATTAAAATCAAGAAGCTGAAATTGAGTTTAATATACAACTTACGTTTTTTTTATTTTTGTGTATTTTTTGAGTTTGCTTAAGGACTTGTTTTTATTATTTAATTTTAATAACTTAAATACTTTTTTTATCTTTAAGTAAGGTGAGACGGACTTAAAAAACACATAAAAGTATTACTAAATATTAATATTAAATTAAAGTTTAATCTACGAGAGATTATGTTAATGAACGTAGACTGACTGGCTTAAATGAGAATTATATACTTTTGTTTTATCTGTTTATTTGCCTTAAAAATAATGTTTATTTTTTAGTTTATTGTTTGCAACAAAGTAAAGCATAGT
>NDXZ01054562.1:12589-23430 GCA_003055125.1 Paykullia maculata
AAAAAAGTGTTGAGAATTAAAAATATAAAAAGCGTTTACTTAATTGCATTTGTTAAAGGATGTGGCAACTCAAATGTTCACAATTAATTTTATGGTAGTTGAAATAGTATGGCAATTTTTATTTCTTTTGCTTGGTTCTTTTGTGGGTGATTGGGAGAGTGTGTGTGTTATGTGTGTGTTTTAAACTATTTGGCTTTAATTATTGGTTTGCTTAAAAGGTTTTGTATATTTTCTTGAAAATTTATTATATATATAATTTAACAAATTAGATTTAAAGATTTATAGTTATGTATTTTATTAAGTTAGTAAAATGGAAAATTTTGTTGCTTTGTTTTTTTTTTTGTATTAAAATAAACTTAGTTTAAAATTTAAAACTGAAAAAAAAATCCTGGTATTACTAAAAGACATTGTCTTTGCCAAATAATTATTGAAATTCCCCTCCTTCAAAATAAACCTAAATTAAAATAAAATTACGCCAACCACAGCTAATAATCTAAAAGCAAGAAATTTAAATTAGAAATTTATTTTTCAGCATTACTTAACCTTTTATATTGATTGAAAACTAACCATTTTTGGTCTTTTTTTATGTTGTTTCACCTTTGCCACTATCATCTGCATTATCGTCGTCGTCGTCATCGTCCTCGTCATCATCATCTTCATCGGTTGGTAGATCATCTTCAGTTTCTAAATCGAAGACATCGTCGAAGAAATTTGAATCTAGTGTTGGTTCATTTGTTTCTTTTCTTTTTGGTTTAATGCAATAATCTTCGAGGGTCATGGGTACAACGATACCTTCTTTTTTGGCCTCAGCATTGGCAGCTAATGCTTGTTTACGTATAATATTAGGATATTCATTATCTTTGCCCTTAAAGAAAATTTGTATAATGAAAAATATGTAATGGAAATTTAAACATAAAGTCTTGTATATTCTCCTATAACTTTTTTATTTCACTTATTTAGTGCAAATTTAAAAAATCAACTGGCTTAGTAATTAAGATTTTATAATTTTTTTTCTAAAATTGAAACTTGTATGAGTCGAGATAAAAAATTATTGGTGTAAGCTCCTCTAAAAAGCCGAAAAATCACCATAAGGGTTAAGTATTAAACTGGTGAAAACATATTAAAACTTTGGCTGAGTAATATCTATAACTTAATCAAAAATTGTGCTCAAATAACACTAGGCAACAAAATTTGATCTTTGTCATACCACACATATAAAAAACTAATTTAAATAAAATCAACTGGCTATATACTGATGTAATTTAAGTATTTCAAAAAATTATTGTCAGATACATATCTGAAATCTTTAATCAATTTCAATTGATTTTTATACCCTTCACACATGTGGTAAGGGTATATATAGGTTTGTCATTACGCATATATAAGCTGGATCCCTATAGATAGGGAAATCGATTTAGCCATGTCCGTCTGTCCGTGTGTTCCGTGTGTATGTTGAAATCAAGTTTACGTAGTTCCTATAAGTCACCCAGGGTTGTAGTGGTATCAAATTTTTTCAGAAAATCGGTATTGAAAACTGGCAAGATCCATCAATAACCGGCTGAGATATAAGCAAAATAAGACGACTGCCTCGTTTTTTTTTTCTTTTTTTTTACACAAAAATTATTATATTTGTGGGTAAGACATGTCAATTGAGAAATTTCAAAAAAAAAAAATTAACGAGATATAAGCAAAAAAAAAATACTAATATACACACATAGATACACGTAGTGAAGGGTATATAAGAATCGACATAGCCGAATTTAGCGCACTTACTTGTTTTCTTAAGTCAAATTTATCTCATGTGTTAACAATTTTTATTTTTCTTTTCAAATTTGGGAACCACTTGTGCAAGATTAAAACTAGCATGGACTCGGTCTGCATCGCTACATCAAACTGGTTACTCAAAGTTTCCCCTTTTTCTACCAAGTAAATTTTATTCAAATCGGATCAGTTTTTTTATTAATTAACACTTTTCCCGTTTTCCCTGCTTTTATCCCTATACGTTTGAATTTCCAAAAAGTACCAAAAACATACATATGTATCCTTTTTTTTAGAGAAGTGACGAACGTAGTTTAAATTAGGTCTTTATGTTTATTGCTTTAGTAGTTATAAGGGCCCAAAAAAGTACCAAATTATAATGTTTACTCTTTTTCATCCCAGGCACCCAAATTTCAAAAAAAAAAGTACCAGGCACCTATCCAGTTATTTTTTGAGTAGAATACAATAATTTTTAAATTTTGTTTGTATCTTGTCAAGTTAAGCAGATATAAGGTTACCAATTTTTCCCGTTTTTACCCCCTTAATATTTAATTTCTAAAATTCCCTTCTTAGTGGATCTATACCATAAGAGAGAAACCCACAGGCCAAAGTACATGTCTCTAGCTTTATGCGTTTGGACTGTGCGATGATAAATCAATCAGTCATGTTACTATTTTATAACATATATAAATAAAACTTAAAATTGAAATAAAATACAGATAATTTAAGTTAATTGCCATGAACTTAGCTTTATTCTTTGTTGTTCTAAAATTAAGCTCATTTTTGTTGAATAAATACGTTAATAAGCTAAATCATTTGTCTTTATTCTTTAAAAAACGATACCGGACAGAACATTACAGTTAATGGTGTCAGCTACAGAGTCATCATCCCTGATTTTTTTGTACCAAAATTGAATGCCATTAATGGGAAAGGAGTGTGGTTTCAACAAGACGCTGCAACATGATACACAGCGTTTGTCGCAATTGATTTATTGAAAAAAACATTTGGTGAAAAAAGAAATTCGCGTAATGGACCAGTTAATTGACAGCCAAGATCATGCCATTTAACACTGCTGGACTTTTTTTTGGGGGGCTACATATGTGAAGTCTCTGGTCTATGCCGATAAGACATTGACGATTGACCCCTTGGAAGACAACATTCGCCACATGTGATTGAAAATTTGACTTCCCGATTGGACTTTCATCGAGCCAACAGCGCAAAAACAGCAAATAATTATCTTTTGAATTATGCCTAATTTATGGCAATTAATAACATTAATCAATGTTTTAAGTTTTTTAATATAAAAAAAAACAACCGTCAACAAGCGCAAATTAAAAAAACTTATCGATTATTTTCTTTATATGTATGTATGTACTTATGTACTAAGATACTAATAAATTGCTTACCTGAGAATCTCTCCATCTACGATACATTACGGAGGCATCAACATTGGCCGGCGAGTATGTATTTGGTTCATTGAGCAAAGAAATAACCGACAACAATATGGTTCTAACATTTTGCGTGGGATTCCAGCGTTCGCATGGCAGCTCACCACTTTGAGGGTCATCGACTGGCGGGTGTAGTATTGAAATGCACAAATCTCCGTTTTCATACACATTGGGGTGCCAGACTTTAGTTAGAAAACGAATTGAAGGTGGTGAGTAGGGATAATCATTAGGAAATTTCATATGAGCCTTAAAATAACCACCCTGATAAAGTGTATCGGGAGGACCAAAGATAGCTACTTCCCATTCGAATAGATTGTCTTCATTCACCAACTTGACGCGAAAGCCTTCGACGGGTTCCTCTTGCAGAGATTTATATTCTAAGGCCAAAGCTCGTACCGCCGAGCTGCTGGGTGTGGCCAATGACGAAGGATTTGTGGAGGAAGTGGAGGCCAATGAATGTGACATTTAGGAAATATAATTTAGTTTTCAACTCTTAAATTCTTCTTAGTCACGTTGAAAATTATTGTGCCCACAATAACAAAAGAAAATTTCAGTCAAACTGAATAGTAATAATTCCAAATAAGTTGACGTTTAGTTTTTCACAAACAATTTATGTAGCTAAAAAATCAAGAGGGGAAAACATACAATTTTTTGCTTTTTTGTGTAAAATGTTTGCACTGTATTTTGTGTGTAGTTATAAGAAAAAAAAACAATAATAAATAAATTAGGATGTCAGGCCATTAACCAGCCAGCATCTCTGCCAAGGTGAACTAGCCAGCCACTTAAAAAATCAACCTTAATTTTGTTTTGTTGTTTTATACTCAAAGCTACACAAAACAAGATGCAATGATTTTTTGTTTTAATTTATACATACATACTAATCTATATTAATAAATGTTCTGTTTTCTAAAAACTTTTTTATTATAAATATGTATGTATGTATTTGTAATATATTTAACAATTTTTTTATCCTTTCTCGCTGTTTTTTTTTTTTTAATTTTATAAAATTTCCAAAAACACTTTCATGGCTGCGTCACAAAATTTTTTCTTTGTGAAAAGTTTAGCAGATATGTTTTACTCACTTTTGTATTTAAAAGAACTACACAACTTTTTGTTTAATTTTTTAGTTAATAACGACAAAATGTTTGTATTATATTTGCAAAACCTACAAACGAAAAAATTCAACTTTATTTTGTATTTTGCCGATATATTTTGTTTGTCGAAACGAATTTAATAAGAAAATGGTGGTAAAAGCAAAGATAAGAAGGGAGAAAGATATAGATTCAATAGAAAAGCTGCCACAGTAAACATTTTTTTCCTTGTTACCAGCTTAAAATTTTTTTATCAAAAACTGTTTAAAAAATATTGAAAATAAAATCAATTTTTTAATAGCACAATTTTTATAATACATAGTAGGTTCATTATTTGAAACACCTTTTATATTAATTTATTTTAAAAATTTAATATTTCCAGAATAGGCAACTTTTTATATGCTTTACCTTTCTTTATTCTGTGGTTTATACAACAGGTTTATACATACATTAAAAAAGAAGCATATCCAGCACTGACGTTTTGGTTATTTTAAAACATGTTTGATCAATTCTTTTTCTTAATGTGTCGATGTTGACTTGTCACATCTGTTATTTCCTTATTAATTTTCTATAAATATTTTATTTTAAATTTGTTCGGTATGTCTAAAGTATTTCAGTCATTATACCCTTCACCACAGGTGACAAGGGTATATATAAGTTATTCATTTTTTCAATATTCATAAAGTATATATATACTTAAAGACAGGGAAGTCGATTTGGTCATATCCCTTTGTCAGTCTGTTTAAATCAACTTTTCTCAGCCCCTTAATTTACGGATCCGTTACTGGTGTCAAGCAATCAGAAATTTCCCTGACATTTTTGCTATTGAAAATCACCAAAATCCGACAATTAACAAGATACAAGCAAATAAAAATTGTGTTTTTATATACAACATGTAATATGCCATATGGTGTTTTGTGATTTTTCACCGAAAATTTTGTTTACATTTTTTTTTTTGGTTGTGGCAACGCTGCTTATTTATACTAATGTAAAGTTATTGTAGTTTTTAAAGGAGTGAGGAGTATTAAAATAATTTTGCCAACGCATTATATTTTACAAATAAATTAAAAATAAAAAATGTTGCCTAAATTAAAAATTTCCTCATTTTTATTAAAGGTAACTTTGGAATTAAATAAAACCATGTTTTTTAATATTAATTGGTTTGTTTTTAGCGTTTGGAGCAAGTTAGACAACAATGTAGTGGCTGTTTGTTTGGGGTGTTTTATGCTGAGGGTACCCTGTTATTAATGGGTTTTAATGTGGAGTCCACCATAGGTCAATTGAACTATGAACAAATACAACACAAGTTTCCAGCTGAATTGGATTTATGTGGCCTTGTAAAATTTGGACACTGTACTGATGCTGAGGCGCATTTATCGGAAATTTTTAAAGATGTCGATATTACCGATAATCCTATATTGTTGAGCTGTGAACTAGGCACATTAGTAGGTTTAAAAGCTTCGTTTTTAATGCATGGAAAACTGGAGCAAGTACCCTATGAGATTTTGGATGCCGAGGAAATTTATCGAGATTTTTGTTTTACCCGTCTAAAATGCAGTTGGACTATATACACGGAAGATAATCCCTTGGCCGTGCGCAAGGAAATGCATGCATTGCGAAAAACTATATCAGGCGGTAGCTTAGCATTTAATATTGCACCCTCTAAGGTTTATATAACTAACGGTGGTGCACAGGGTTTTGCTTATGCGGGAGCAAAAAAGTCGATTAACAATGATTCACTGATTAATGATATTTTAGTATCCATCCAAGACGCCGTTCATCATCAACAAGAGAACAAGGAAAATACAGGCGAAAGAAAAAACAAAAAATCTACATATATACAATTGAATGATGTTTTTGGGGCCTTGGGTTGTAATTTTAATATTTTGAGTATAGATGTTTTACGCTGTAAAACACGTGAGCTGTCGGTGGCGGACGCAACTAATAAAATTTTGCCTTCGATGAGCATGTGCTTAAGACCGGCGGAACGAAAATTTAGCATACCTATTGAAGTAGAATCTATGGCAATTTTAAGTAAATCTACAAAGGTCGGTAGACTGTACGATATACTAATAGAAAGCATCTGCCGCGCTTTGCGTTTGTGTGAGAAGAGCATAAGTGAACATTTGGAGGAGAGCGAAACCAAGCAGTTGATGGCTCCAAGAATGTATAATTTCTTTGCTAAGGTAAGTTTTAAAAATATGTAAGGAAGAAAAAGAATTGGTTTAAATTTAAAGTCAATCAATTTTTTAACTAGGAATTCGGCCACTTTATATCTTGTTGCTATTTGGACGGCCTGGCTGATGACAACTCTATCATGCAGGATAAACGTAAACGTTTACATCGTCACTTTGGCTTGAGTGTAACACGGCCTTATTTTAGACGTTCCAATGCTTGCATATTTCGTAATGATATTAACACTAACGCCCCATTACTTAATACACATATTGGCCTCAAACCCAGTAGCGTTCAAGACGGCAAACTATATCTTGTTCAGGGCAACTACCATTATTACCATTATCTGCAACAGCAAATGCAAGATAAGGGTTGGGGTTGTGCCTACAGATCTTTGCAGACCATATGTTCTTGGTTTAAGCTGCAGGGCTATACTGAAAGTTTAGTACCCACACATTTGGAAGTTCAGCAGTACTTAGTTAAAATTGGTGATAAACCCCAGAACTTTAAAGGATCTTCCCAGTGGATTGGTGAGACTATATTTTTTTACTGGCCTGGATGGCTTATTACATTGATGAAAGAAAAATATAATAATAAAAATTCTCTTGATAGGTTCTACCGAAGTTGCCATGTGCCTGCAAGGTTTCCTAAATGTAGACTCTAAAATTCAGCATTGCGGTTCGGGGGTTGAACTTGCAACTATAGCCTCAGATTTGGCCACGCATTTTCAAACTCAGGGTACACCCATAATGGTTGGTGGCGGTGTTTTGGCTCATACTATAATAGGCATTGATTATTGTGTGCAATCGGGTCAAGTGAAATTTCTCATTTTAGATCCTCACTATACGGGTGAAGATGATTTACATACTATCCAGGCCAAAGGTTGGTGTGGCTGGAAGGGTATAGACTTCTGGGATAAAAACAGTTATTACAATTTGTGCATGCCACAAAGACCCATTATGTTTTAAAAGTTTAAATATGTATTTATTAAGAATTTTTGCAAAAATTATTAAGTTCGTCTTTCGTTGTTTATTTTCAATATTTTTTTTACTATATGTGTAAAGATTTCCAATTGGGATTTAGACAATTTTTTAAGATATTTTTTTAAAGTGTACTTTTTGAAGACTTGAATGTCACGTATTTTTTTTATAGTTTTTGCATATCACATATTTTATAATAAATTATATAAAAGTGGAGATCTAATACTTAAGGGAAAAAAGTACAATATTTTTTATTAAATTTATTGAAAATAATAATTTGACACTTCTTTATTTCAATAAAGTGCTACTAGACCAAATGATTTCTCTTATTAAAGCGTTTTTTTGCAGTACCCTTGAACTTACCTAAAAAAAAAATCAGTTTAAATAAATTTTTTTAGGGTTTTCTATTACTATACATACTAAACAAAGTCAACTGTATTCAGTGCTTTTTCGAAACATAAACAACTTAATTTTTTTTTTGTAAATCTAATACTATTATGTATAAAATAACAATTTATTTCTGGTCAATTATTAAACACCACTTTTTGAATATTTTTTCCAATATTTCTTGACATCTTCATGACCATTCTTAGTTACCACCATTGTACGGGTACGCTCATTTTGCCAAACCAACACATTAATAGACTGGGCATAATCGCGCAGAGTTACAAAATCGGCCTGCGACAAAAATTGATTGTACACCACTCCTTCGGTATAAGTAAAGCGATTACGCTCCAGTTCCCATAATTTGACTTGATCCACTACTGTTGGTGGTAAATGCGATTTAGATTTTATGGCCGATTCGGTTAGTTTCATGTTGGGATGGGCGTATTGTTCTAAATAGCTAATAATTTGATCGGCCGTAATGCCGCCCCTTAAAGCTTGGCGTACCGAGTCACGGGTTAGTACGCCGACCACCAGATTGGGAAAACGATATAACAGCTCTGTAAACAAACCCAAAACCGCAACTTGTAAAGGTGAATCGGTATAGGCGTAAACGCGATAATTCGTCTCCACTATTAAGTAACCACTTTCCTGAGACTTGTCCTCTTCCAGAACAACTGCTGGTACAGTGGCAGCTTTATTGGTTACGTTGAGGGCCAAACGTGTAGGATAGAATCTACCCTCTTTGCGCTTACGCTGAAACACCAAACCAAATTCTCTTAAATGCTGCAAAAATGTCAGCATTTTCGGACTCAGGCCTTCGGAACTGTAATCACGTCCCAAAGTTGAGAAACTTAATTGAAATAACATACTTAAGCACTCGGGCAAGGAAAGGCCTCTTTCTTCACACGTATCTAAATACTGCAACATAAAATGCCACACTTGCGACTGAGTATCAAGCAAAAGAAACTGAAAACCTTGGCGTGTTATGGTTATTACAGAATCCTCTCTTTTCATAAGATTAGCATGTAAAAGAATTCTTACAGCATCTGGACTAATGACTTCACTCTCTTGATTTTTAATAGATCCTCCTGTGCCCACCATGTAGTGCAAAACACAGCGCCATCTTGACATGGCATACTGATCTAAGAACGCAATATCACGGGCTTTGGAATCTTTTTCCAAAGTGTGAGACATAGACCAAGGTTTACCGCCTCCCAGTAATGCAATTTTCAGATTCTTTTTAAAAGTAGGACACAGTTCCCAGGCCGATAAGCCACCTGGTATAGCTGTAGTGCGCCAAACATTTAGCTCGGTCAAAGTATTTGTGGATAGTTGTTGTTCTCTAGAAGTTAAAAAACGTTTCAATTTAAATTTCTAAACAGATAAACAAAGACAGCATACTTGGCATAGTGTTGGGAGCCCCAGGAAGCCACCACAGCCTGAGGTACTGGTTGTTCAGCAAATAATATTCGTATTATAAATTGTCTAGCTATTTCTGGCAATTCCCTATAAACAGCTAAACATATTGTTGGATAGTTGTACAGCCTCTCTAAAGTGTCGGGTGAACGTGTTCTCAAGTATTCCTGGAAATCTTTACACTGTAAATTAGCCGGTTTGTTGGCTAATAGTGAGATTTGCACTGAGGTCGAACGAGATGATTTGCTGTCGCTCATTACATTAACATTTAAAACACACAGTCTTATATCATTTGTATATTAAAATCAATTTAAATGGAATATTTGTTTAATTTTAATAAAAACAATTAAATACATATATATCTTTAAAAAACACACCGGTGTTTTACAGCAGTGTTGGCAACTAAACAGCAGTGTTCTTAACAAACTAACGATTTTAATATCAATATCAATGTGTTATACATATTTTTCATTAACACATTCGGCTAAATTGCAGAAATTCCCATCTTTCATCAATTTTTAACCTATTATGTTATAGTTAAAAAATTAAACTTAAAGCAAAAAAAACGTGACTCAAAAATTTTATTAAATTTTAATTTTTTGGTAAAAGAAACGCGTTTCATATTAAAAAACGGTGAAATGGTCATTATTAAACAAACACCTTGAAATAAGCAATACTATTACAATTATGTTGCATATCTTAAGGATTTAAGTTAAATTAGTATTAACACCTATGGTTGCAAAAAACATTGCCACATGACATAAAGAAGTTTTCAGAGGCGCGACCGAGTTAAAAAGCGACTGCGTTTTAGCCGGTTTACCTTTTTAAATCGATATTAGTTGACCGGCGTTATATGCCAATGTTTTTAAATCAGTCGGCTTGGTCCTTTAGTTGTTTGCATTTGTTTTAAAATTCCTACACACAAGAAATTTATAATTTGGTTTTTTTTTTTTATCTGTTTTTTTATTCAAGTGGTAAAAAAGTGTTACAATGAGTTTAAGTGATAGTGTTTTTAATAATTTGCGCCAAAAATTGGATGTTATGGGCTATAGAGAACCACTGCCCTTAGCCGCCATTCCACTTGTTGGTTGTCTATTTGAAGATTTAGTTAAAACTACAGAGAGTTTAAGAGATTCTAAAAAAAATATCATGGAATTATTAGAGGTAATTGCATGCCTATATGTATTATGAATATATGTCCTTATATATAATTAACTGTGAGTGACAAGGGTACATACATACATATATGTACATAAGTTTAACATAATGTTTGTAAACTCTCTAATAACAAATTTTTAACCTAGCGAATTCTAGCGAATTTTTTCACATGTGGTTTTGGAGGTATCAATATATAAATTTAGAAGAAACCCTGTTTTCGAGATCTTATAACAGCGCAGTTCAGCATTTTCCATAAAATTTTGTGTGTAGCTTAAAAAAAATGAGATAGGTACATATGTATCTCAACCAAAAGTCTTTTTTCAGACCATTTTTTAACTACAGTAGCCCAATAAAATCTACATACAGCGCAAAAATTGATAATTTGTATACCCTTTACCTAAGGTGATACGGGTATATATAAGTTTGTC
>NDXZ01054568.1:0-10328 GCA_003055125.1 Paykullia maculata
TTTTATACAAAAATATTTTATAGTATATTTAAAGCTTATGAATTAATTTATTTATATGTAAGTATAGTTATAACTTTGACAATGCACATGCACCAACAGCCCTTATGAACACTTAATATATGCCAAACCTGGATAATCTCCATCATATTTAGCAAATACAAATTATATGCAAATGTAATTGGAATTTTGTTTAAATAATTAGATATATCCAATTAAAATTAAAAGGCTTTTATTGCCCATAGCATGTGATGTGAGTTAAAAAATCTCAATTACAAATTACCCGTTGTCGCAATTGAAAAAAAAAACAAATAAATATTTAATTGTAATTGGGACAAGTAGAGACATTTTCAATATATTATTTTTATCATAAAAATTGTCCAATACATTTTATAAAAAATAATATTAAATGTTATGTTTTTTTAAATAAAAGAATTAAGTGACACAGGTAAAAATCAAACAGAAGGCAAAGAGCTTCACATCACTAAAATGTATATAGTAAATAAAAAATATAATAAATAAAATGCAATTAGATCAAAAAAAAATAGACTTGAACAGAGCAAAAAAATATATATAATAAAACAAACAAAAATTATTAAAATAAAGTAAAACAAATAATAAAAAAATATATTAAACAATAAAATTGTATGTAATAAAATAAAAGAGGTAAAAATAAAAATAAATAAATTTAAACAAAGAAATAAACATATTATAAAATCAAACCGAAATTTATTTCAATTTCGTTTAAATGAAATTAAACATAATAAAAAAATATATAAATGGTGAAAATAAAACTAATTTAAAGAAACTAAAACAAAACAAAATAAAATAATATAAAGTAAACTAACAAAAAAAATTACACAAAATATAATAAAACAAAATAAAATAAAATGAATTAAAACAAAATAACATAAAATAAAACAAAATAAAATAATATAAAACAAAATAAAAAAAAATAATATAAAAAAAAATAAAACAATATAAAATAATATAAAATAAAATAAAATAAAAATAAAAAATATAAAATAAAATTTAAAAAAATAATAAATAATAAAATAAAATAAAGTTACAAATAAAATAAAAATAAAATAAAATAAAACAAAATAAAATAAAACAAAATGAAAGAAAATAAAGTCAAAAAAAATATAATAACAACAAAATAAAATAAAATAAAATAATTTGAAATATGTAATATACAAAAGTAATTTAACTTCGTTGCTATTAATTTGCAATAAAGCATTTTCAATTACAATTACTTTAAATTTGTATTTGATCTTATAATTATAAACTACATACCAGCACTTAGTAATTGTCAATGTCATTGCGATCACCCAGCTCTGATATATACCCTGTATGACTTGCACATGTGTTGTAAATTTTTTTTTAACACAAAGTACATAGATATATTTTGAAATTTTTCCCTATTTTTTGTATCAAAATTTTCAAGTGCTCTTTAACTCAAACACTCATTCACTCGCTCAGAGATACTTCAAAAATCAAAGGGAATTTTACAATATACATGCATACATACACACAACAGTACATGCAAAGAAAAAACATGAATGAATATGGTCACTGTAATATGATCACAGACAATTTTAAAATTCTATGATTACTACAATCGTTATATGATTGTCATGATATGATAACCATAATCTGAAACCATCATACATTTTTAGTTTTTATGATTATCCGTAACATATTTATAGTTTGGACAAATATATAATGATTCTTGCCATCATATATATGATCATGGTATTGACGTAAAATATGACTACAACCATATTATGATTTTGGCAATCATTAAATAATTGCAGTAATCATAAAATTTTAAAATTGCCTGTGATCATATTACCGTGACCATATTCATTCATGTTTTTTCTTTGCGTGTATATAGCAATATTTACATGAAAGTGTACGAATAAATGTTAGTGGTGGAAAACACTTCCACTCGTAAATATTTAAATAAATTAACTGACGAAAAAAAAAACTAAAGCCCAAATATGTGGATCTAAAACATTTTTGGTTAATTTATGATTTTGTTTGAAAAGTATTTTCTTGACTTTATAATAACGCTTAAAGCTTTAGAGATACATATGTTCATACACACACACATATGCAAGCATGTATTAAGTTGCAACAAAATTATGCTTACAATTTGCATTGGTTTTATGAAAAGTTTAAAATTGTACTTTTAGTTTTATATTTTACATTGGAATATACTTTTTAGGGATTTTTTTTTAAATATTCATGAATTTTTTATTCATTTATTGTATGCGAATATATGGTTTAGTTTTATAGCAACTTTTCGTTTTGTTGCTGTTGTCCTCATTGTGATCGTAAATATTTTGTAATATTTTCCTGTTGATTATATTTTATTATAAAACAGCGGATATGCGTTTTTTGTTTCTCTATTTTCTTTAACAACACATTTTTTTTCGAAATTAGTGTAAATACTTTTTATTTGTGTGCAATTTTTTTATGGTTTCGCTGTGAATGAAGAACAACAACAACAATAAAAATAAAGTTTTTTTTGTATGTTCAGTCACTAGAAATTTGTAAAAATGCCCCAGAGCATTTTGGTGAAAAGTGTGTGCGTGAAAGACAATGTTCATAAAACAGTGTCACTATAACTTTTATGTATTTGACTATGAAAATTTCAAACCCATTCAAACTTGGATAATAACTTTTTAAAGTGTTTCGAAACAAATAACTGTCATTTAAAGTGTAAAATTTTTCAAAAATATTGGTTTTTTTTTGCAACTTTAAAATTTTTCTCAAATTACATTTGGAAATTTTATTTATCTTAAACCAACAAAATTTAACTCTTGTTTTCTTTGTTCGTTTTTTTTTTCTTTAATTGTTTTTCATGAGAAAGTTGCATGCAACATGAAAAATGTTTAAATGTTAAGTATGGTGTAATGACACCCGTTGTAATCACACATTTCATGCGCAAAAATATTACAGGTGTTATAGCTGGGACAAATTATAGCTTAATACATATTTCTTTGTGTTAACAATATTGTGTTAACAACAACAATGTTTAACAATAAACAAAACAAAGCACTCCAATGTGCGTATGTGTATTTATATGTGCCTTAAAAAAGTAAATAAACTTTTTTATAATGGCAAGACAAAAACGTTTTAGTTTTTTTTTATATAAATAACAAAGAAAAAAAGCGCAGACCAAACGGTAATTAAAAGTGACAATTTCAACATGAAAGTCGCTTTGAATGCATTTGGTCGAGTCCGCTAGTTTATTTTCTTTTTGTTAAATTTTCCTAACTTTTCTCTTTAAAAAAAAACAAACCTTAAGAGGCAAATAATAGTAATAAATATTTACATAATTTTAAGGTGAAGTTTATGATTATTTGGTTGCTCTGCTTGATTAAATGTTTATATTTAAGATATTTTTATTAAACAAAAGAGTTTGTAATTTAACTATAGTGTTAAGGGAAAATATTAAAATAAAAAATATTATGATAGAATAGAAAGAATATTTGTTTGCGATTATTGCCTACAGTTGGCTAAAACAACCAGCCGCTACCCCTTTTTAAAAAAGCATAGCTTGACCAAACGGACTGTTAATTGATTATTCACAGTTTTACACGTTTCCCGGCAGCGCTGCTGGCTATTAAAACACATCAAATGTACATATGTATGTATATTTTAAATCTTTATAGATAGAAAATTCGATTAAGCCATGTCCATCTGGCCCCATTTTGCCCCCCAAGGGTAGTTATAAAAGCAGCATGATGATGTGTCCCATCATATTGCTACTGCCTTCGGGACAAAGAGGCTTGCCTTGTGCTCGGGTTTGTTGGGCCCTCTGGTACCACGGAAACCAGTAAGCCCCTAAGTCTGTGTCCTGGACTGGTTATTGGTGAGGTCCCTTCGGGGTCCACGTGGTGGCTGTGGTTGTGAACTGAATTTCGAATTAGCAGGCAGAGGTTGTAAATTAGTTCTGATGTTCGTCTTCGGACTTACTTCGGACGGTTGAGTCATTCGCCTCTATGCTTGTTACGAGATTGGCACATGGTTAAGCATTGGTCTGAGTCCTGGCTGATGTTTATGCTTGTGATAAATTTTGGGCAGCCGGACCGCATAAAGACGCTGTTGTATTGTCAGCAGGTCAATAAAGACTCTGTTGCATAAAACACAGGTCTAAAAACTAAAGGGATCTAGATAGCCCGGCTCTTTAGCAAGGTGCTTGTCTATTATCCAACAAGTAATAGATCGAAAGATTTGCCACCTGTGTATTTCTTGCAAGTTCACACAGGGGCGTTGGTTGGACGCTTTGCATCCAGCTCGTGGTTTGACCACTGTCAGATAAGCCCAACATGGCAGGTACTGACACAAATCAAATCCACAATCTGTCCCCATGTTGAAAATTTGTTTTTTACCTACATTTTTACACAAACACCTATTTTGTTTAGCTTTCAGTTAAGTTTTAGAACAGCTTTGTTATATTTTCAGCTAAAAACACAAAATAACTTTTGTTGACTTCTAAGCTACCATCATTGGATTTATTATAAAAGCTTCAAATATCATTAACATTTGACCACCAGTCTAGAGTCTATGTTTAAGTTAGTTGTTAAGTTTTTCCTTTTGCAATTGACTTTCCAGTAGGTGATCCAATGCATGCAGTAACCCAACCATTTTTCCCTAGCAAATGAACACGTTTTACACAGACTTAAAGTGCAGGACAAGATCAGCGACTTTACCTGCTCATTATCCTATTATACACTTATTTAAATTTATGGGTAATTTTCTATGTACGAAAATATTTTAGTAAGTTCAATAAAATTTAAAGTGTAAATGAAGAGAACATGGTTAAAACAACATTGGCAATTATAGTTAGAAACTGTTAAAATGTGTGTGTGTATGTGTTTTGTATATAATATTGTATGTATATAACGTGTAAATCAGCAGACATATAGCATGTGTAAAGAGGTTAAAATGAACTAACTGTTTGTTGCCAACATATACCATTTGTACTTGTTAATTGTAACATAAGCAAATAAAAAACAGCATCAACATCATAACTCTCATTGTCCTTATCATTGTTGCTCTCTAATTTTTTTTTCACACTCGTACATTTGCAAGTGTTTATTTGTTCATTTGCACCTCGACAAACTTTTGTGGGTAAATAAAGAAAAAACTAAATCAGCATTTTCCATTTCTAATGCTGGAGAAATGAAAATTGCATTTGACGTACATATATACGACACGAATACATACATACATACATATAAACGTATGTACATATGTATGGATGTACTTATATACTAACAGATGTTTTTCTTTATGTCTATATATATATGTACACACCTATGTATGTACGTTTCATTGTTACACAGTTAACTTTCAAGTTTGTTGTTATATTTTTTTTGTTTCTCTTTACTAATGTGATTGGCAAAAGTCAAGTCTTCTTTTTTCTTTAGTTGCTTACATTATCATTAATACAAATACTTTAATGTCACTATATTAAATGTAATGTACATACGTATACGTATATGTACGGTAATTGTCATAAACGTATAGTATATGATATTTAAAATTAATGAACATAAAACTAAATAAAACAAATTTTATAGCAAGTAAAGTTGACTTTTTGGTCGTGCTCTCAAAATACGCGAAAAACCTTCAAATAGTAAAATCCAATAACAACAAATAATAGCGCTGTGTTTGGCTGCATCAAATCTTATATACGCTTCACAACGTGAAGTGTTTTTACGTATGATGCAAAATTGAGCTAATGTTTTGAACAAAGTACGTAACTCAATTATTTTATAGTTGTTATTAAATTTATTTCTAAATTTTTTGCTAAAATAAAAATATGCATATATAGACAATATAAAACAATAACAAAAACATTTATTCATAGCATAAGTTCATAAAAAATATAACTCTAAGGTTTTGCTTATCTAAATTTAATAATTTATCCAGTATCATTTTACTTTCTTTAACTTATTCATCTTTTTTGCATATATTGATAAAGTTTAGCCACAAAATCTACACGATTTTGTCCCATTCAGCCCTAACCCTCTCCGATTGCTCATTAACACCTTTTGGGGCTTCTTCGCTCTCTACCAGTCAGCACTTTAAATAAGCCCACAGATCTTCGATCGGGTTTAGAACTAGACTCTGCGGTAGCCACTCCATGACCACAAACACCTAAGAACTAAGCCATTCCTTGACAATTTTTTTCGAATGTTTGGGGTCATTGTCATGTTCAAAGATTACATTCTCTGATCTATCAGGTATTTTGGCCAGGGCTAAAGGCAAATTATCTTGCAAAAGGCGAAAATAGCCTTCCTTTCGCATTATGCCTTCGATCCGTACAAGTGTACCCCACAACATTATACACCATAAGGGATACAAACCATAAGAGAACCGCCTGTATGCTTAATGCTTTAAGATACATGAGCAGGATTTGGTGCGGTTGATGGTTTGGCCCAATACCAAATCTTCCCATCCGACTTTTTCTGACCTTTTCTGTAATTCTTGTAGGCCATATGGTTAGATAAGACCCAAACCAATAGATACCAATCGTCGTCGTCGCTGCACATAGTGTTCGTTTGATAAATAAATGTCAATGTTTTATATCAAACTTCCCTCTCCGACCAAAAAGCTTCAGCTGTATCCTCAACATTATACATATGTACGTAAAATTTTTTGTTAAAACCATAACGCTTGATGTGTTTGTTTTAACCATGCGTATTTTTCTTAATATATTGAGTAATTATTAAATAGACGAGTTAATGATAATGGTCTATATTCTACAGACAAACAGCCAATGATGAAACAGTTCGATATAAATTCGAACATATGTATGTTTGAATTGGAGGCATTTAAACTTGCAATTATTTGCGACTTATAGTTACATGAAAAAAATAATAAAACATATGGGTCATTTCATGTCAAGTGGACTAATTTTTAAAACCGATATCTTCCGATCGGGATGAAATTTGCACCATACTTAGTCCTATTGGATAGTAGCTTAGACACAATTTTTCAACAATATTGGTTCTTTTGAGCAAAAAAAAAAAATAAAAAATTACCCATTTGATAAAAAAAAAAATTATTTTGCAAAAAAA
This sequence comes from Paykullia maculata, assembly GCA_003055125.1. NCBI lineage: Eukaryota > Metazoa > Arthropoda > Insecta > Diptera > Rhinophoridae > Paykullia > Paykullia maculata. Next base: position 7,098 of record NDXZ01054568.1, read on the forward strand.
TTAAACTTTTTTTTGAAAGATTGAAGAAGTAGCTATCTAAACTATTTGGGACAAATTTTGCCAAAAGCAACAGGTAATAAGTTACATGGATGAGAAAAAACACCAAAAGGTACAATTTTGACCCCCTCTAACTCAGAGAGTTCTTGACCGATCTTGTTGAAAAATTGTGTCTAAGCTACTATCTAATATAAGTATGGTGCGAATTTCATACCGATCGGAAGACATCGGTTTCAAAAGTTGATCCACTTGACATGAAATGACCCATATACATAAAAAAACAATAAAATATTTTTTACATTAAACTAATTTTGTTTTTTTTTTCTTTTTTTAGGTAAACAAACATTAACTTTAACATTGCACATTCGTAAGTATATTATTTGTATTGCAGCAGATTGAAATAACATTTAAATTAGGGCATTTTTATAAAAGCTCTGATGAAATACAAACATTATCCTGATGCATACACCCTTCCAAACGAGTACATCCTTAAACAAAAACTTTACATTTTTATCATGTCTCCATCGATTACCGGTTCCCAATTGAGGTAAAAAAGAAATAACGTCATGTTCTCATAACATGCAATTGATAAAGATTTTTATTTAACTCATTTTGTACTTGCAACAAATCATGTGTAAAAATTAAAAATGTATTCGTACAACAAGTACAAGGAGACGTCTTGTTAAGCAAAAAAAAAAAAAAAACTTTCCTGTTTCAAGCAAGATAGGCTGAATAGCAAACCATTCAGTCATGCAGTCAGTTCTTTTACAGTTAAATGTCTTTTAAATCCAGGCGTGCATGAAATGCATTTGAAATATTCATAAGATTCTTGCTTTTAAATATGATTTTTTCTTTCTTTCACGTAAAAGTGGAGTTTCGCTTAAAAATAAAAAAGAAAAAGTTTCTTTTGCCGTTTGTAAGATAAATGCAACTTGTAAAGTTAAAGAAACAGAAAACAAATGCGGATGAAAGTTCTTGAAGTTTTTTTTTTTAATTTTTACTTTTTCATACTTCGCTTGAAACAAATGTTGTAGTTTTTTTTTTATCAGTAAAAGACATAATAAAATTAATGATTTATTCGTTATTTTTGTAATGGAAACATAATATTTGCCATTTTGAGTTTGTGACAAATATGTATGCAACTATGTATGTATGAATTTAGAAGAGAAATTTACTTGTTTATTATCTTGTGGCACCCTCCATATGACACACTATCTGATTAGATGCTGACATTTCATATTTAGAGGATGAAAATTAAAGAAATATTTAAAAGAAAAATTTATTTATTTGACAATTGTACAAAATGTTTTCATTATCTCTGCAATTTATGGGAGAAATCGACTTTTGAAAATTTCAATTATTTTGGATGGTTAAATTGATTTGACTTTCAATTTTTTTGCTTTGTTAAATACTTTTAATACTTGGCGACAAATATAAAATTCTTGAATGTAATAAGACAAACAATACTACCATTACAAAATTATTTTTATTTTGAATTTTTTGCATTAAACAATGTCCTATTTATTTGCAGTGACACTAAAATGTTTACTTTAAATGCATTCAAATGTTATAAAACAACATGTTTTAAACTTATCTATTAACAACACAACAATGTGCATAATTTTATGACTAGGTAGCAAATCCTATGATTTATCTCTTATGTTTTATGGTAATAAAAACTGTTGAGGTAGACAAAACAATGCATGCACAAAAAAAAAAGAATTTTAGTGAAATTCTGTCTCAGCCTAATTTTTATTTTGTTTATTGGCGGATGTTTGTTTGTTTGTTTTCTTAAAAAAGGATTGACAAATATATAAACATTCATAAGTATGTTCATAATAACAGCTAATTGAGGATAAACAGGTAGCAGCAACCGATCAACACTTGTGTTTAAAGCAATAGCCTCGTAAATATCCTGGAATACACAAATATCATAAAAAGATAAAACAACTAAAAACCCACACATTCACACCACAAACAATCTGATGGTAAAGGACAAACAACAGTCAGCAGGTAGGGGGTGTCTTATACATAATAAATGGTGGGAAAATCTGTTAAACAGCCTTAGTCTCAAATAAACATTTTAGAGTGAAACACTAAAATAAAGAAGGAACATATTTTATTTAAATTATGGTATCGGAAAACTCAGCAAAATTTGTAACGGCAACAACAAATACAATTCCTAGCACCGACGTGCCATCAAAATCCACAGCTGCCACTAAAAAGGCAATCAATCAACAACCACATCCAGGACTTTGCTATGTACTCTTTAGACATCGGGAAGAGATTGAAAGAAATAATTCACCCTTTATGAACACTGCCTACACTAAGCTAAATCTAACGCGTGAACTAATGAGAAAAGCCCTTAAAAATCTAAGCAAATTTTCACCAGATACCCGAGAAATTCTCGATCGTGAAAAGATCTTTGCAAAGGATTTAATAAAACAAATGAAATTGGTGAAAAAATATCAATTCATGGAAATGACACAACAAGCACAACAACAAAGGCAAAACATTGAAAAACAACGTCAAGAACAAGACATGCGACAAGAGTCAAAGCCACAACAGAAACGACAAATCAAAGCCATAAACGACGACGATGCGGAAGAGTGGAATACTGAGAACGCAATGAGTTTACCAAAGAAATTAAAGATGGAACATTAATTCTTAATTTAAGGACAAAAAAAAACAATAGTAGTGATGATAACTTGAATAACATAAATAATAATTTTAAAAAGGCAAATAAATATAGTTTTACTATATTTTACAAGAAATCTATTTTTATAGATTTTCGTTAAAGAAAATTAAAAAAAAAATTTACTTATTGAATATATGAAATGAATTATTTATTTGCCGCAAGTTTTGACAAATTTCTTTAGAAAACTTTATACTTAAACTTATATTTAAACAGTAAAAAAAATTTCATGAAGTCTGTGTTTATGAAAAATTTTCGTAAAACTTTTAATATAAACAAGTAAGAGCGCTATATTTGGCTGTGCTAAATCTTATATACCCTTCACTACGTGTATTTACGTAAAAAAAAAAAAAATTTTTTGCCGATATCTCGAAAAAAAATTTTTTTTCTTATATCTCGAAAAAAAAATTTTTTTATCTCTCGAAAAGCATGTCTAATTTCTGATTGTTTGATACCAAAAACGTGTCCGTACAACATCGGGGGGCTGAGAAAACTTGATTTCAACAGATGATAGTCGTCTTTTTTGGCTTATATCTTGG
>NDXZ01054580.1:0-11155 GCA_003055125.1 Paykullia maculata
TACTACATATGTATATAATTAAATTTCAAACTAATTTTAAGCAATAAATTGAGGAAAAATATATGTTAGTTTTTTCTGTGAAAAAAAATCATAAACCTCCTTTATTTATTAATATTTCCTTTTATTATGTCATCATTTACTTTTTTAGCAGCCTTTAGGAAACAACTTTTTTTACGTTTCTCATTTGTCAATTGATTTTTTCTTGGCAAATAATAATGACGCATCCGTCTTTAAACAGCGTATTTTATAGAGCCTGGGAATCTACAAATTTTTAAGAATATTTTTTTGTAGGTTTGTATATAAGATTAAATAAAAAGTCATTAATAAAATGTAGACTCCAATAAAAACACACTTTAGTTTTTTTTTGCATACTAAATTAGCATTTTTTGAAAAGTGTGTGAATGGAAAAATGAAGTAAAAGTTAGAGATAATTTATAAAAGTTTCTCAAGCAAAATTAAAGTCGTCTTTAAGTTAAATTGTAATATTGATAGTGTTTTTTTTCTTTGATATATTTAAAACAAGAACATTTAAAACAAAATAATCTTTTTTCATTCATGTTTTTTACAAACAACTACCGATTTAAGATAGGTTTATACCAGGAGGCGAACTTGTCAAATTCCTTTCATATTATGTTATATAAAATTTAACATTTAAAAGTTTAAGTTGTAAAATGTGGTTTTGGCCACATTTAAGTAGAAATCCCCTAGAGAGCAGAAATCTTTGCATCAAATATTCATTACTAAGTAATTTTCTTGTCTATATGTTTGCTTACAAAAATTTCATTTTATGAGTCTAAGTTAACGGCCCTTTTGAAATGCACAATTAAACTTTAGTTTTTTCAAATAAAATATTTAAAACATAAAATATATTTGTATGTGAAACAGGTGCGGCACAAACATTTTGTAAAACTCTTAAGACCACAGTGAAGGTAAAACTGTGGGTTTAATAAAACCATTTGTTGCATAACAAAATGTTTTTTTTTCTTCTCTCTAATAAAAATTCTCTAAAAAAAATTAAAAATGCATTTATTTAAATTATTCGTTAGATAAAATACCGGTTTTTCGGTTTATTGTATTTTTGTTGTTGTTGTTAGTGGATGTAATAATAACATTGTTTTTTTTTCTAAAATCGTCTGAGATGGATAACATTTTTTTTCTAGAGATCTGATTTAAAACTTAAAACGAAAATTTTATTTTAAATTTAGAATTTAATAAAAATCCTATTCTACACATAGTTTACGTGTTTTTAATTTTTCATAACGTTATTTTTATGTATTTATATTAAAAACTATGTTCATGTTGAGTTTTTTGAAATTGTTATCAAAAAAATTTTTATTGTAAAAAAAACTATCAACAACTTTTTAAGAATCAAAAATTTTCAATACAGAAACCAAAAATTTATAAAAAAAATAATAACTAATTTCTGAAAATCTTTTCAAAACCGAATCTTTAACACAAACTTTAAAATTCGGGTTTTTGACATAGATTTTTCACGATTTGGTATTTTCTATCATGGGATGCATTGTCGCAGTTGGTTGGTCCCTTTTGCAAAACAATTATAAATGTTAAATTGTTAAAAACCAAAAATAATAATTTAGAAAACAACATTTAAAGGTTTAAAACATAATAATACTGTTAGCAATACCTATAATAAATGTAAAAACTATGTACATGTGTACTTGTATGTATGTCAAACTTAAAATTTTATCAAACCACCATTGATGTAATCCATATTTTAATGTTGTCCTTGATCACTGTATTTTTTAATTTATGTATACTTTTCATACAAATGTCTGCTATTGATCAGCTGTTTTAGGCGTTTTGTTTGTTTGTTATGAACGGATAAATTATACATATTTTAAATAAAAAAATAATGTGCATATGTATTTGTATATATGTACTTATGTATATATGTATGTTTGTATGTCCGTTGCGATAACATAAATTAATTTTCGTTCGTTTTCTACCATTGATTAAATTTGTTCACTTTAAAACAACAATCAATAGTTAGTCAAGGCCTTTGTATATCAAATAATCAAAAACATTAAATCTTATGTACCTACATCCTAAATAAATATGATTGGGTAAAGACGGCTTCAACCTAGCAGACCGCAAAAAAGAAAGTGTCAAACAGATAATGTCTAAGAAGCCCAAGTTAAGCAATACCATTCTGATACCAAAACTGTGTTTTCTCTTCCTCATTTCAATATCTCATTTGACCATCCCTGTTATAAGACGTCTTATCATACATAATAATTATTATTTTCTAACGTTATTAATACAAAGATTAAGATTATAAAATTCACGAATACATATTTTGTTAAGAGTCTTTGATAAATATTTGTTACGTGCTTCGGTTTTGAAATTAAAGATTTAAAACAACAAAAGTATTTTTAAAGAATTTATAATTTTAAAAATGTACAAGAATTTTTGCTCTAGAAATGTTTTCCAAAAAAAAAATATATATATATATATTGTTGTCCATTATTTATATGTATGTATGTATGTATTTATATATGCATGTATGTATGATGATAATGTTGTTGTTTTTTATGATGACGTATTTATGTATTTCCGTTAAAAGATTTTAGCAGCAAAATGTATTCTTGACCAAAACACAAAATATGTAAAAAAACAAGTAAATAAATGGCTTAAGAGTTATAATAAAAAAGCCAAGTTAATAGCAACGTTTTTTTTGCTGGTTTTCATAACCAGTTTTAGGATTAAACAAAACACGACTCACTCACTCGTATATAGTAAGTCTTAACTACGAGTAAACAAATACCTGACCTTTACGTCCCTGTATTTAATTCTTTTGCTTATAATTTTTTATTTTTTCTTTTTTTTTTCTTTCTTTATTGCAAGTTCTCTGTATTTTATTGTTTGGTTTCTTGTGGTCTCTTCTTAACTTCTTAAGTTATTGTTGTAGTAATCTGTTATGACTTTATTCTATTGCCTAGATGTTGTAATACTGGGTTATTTGCTGGTTGGGGTTTTTTTTATTGCTTTTGTCTTAATCTTTTATTGCATTAAGCGGTTTTAAAATGTTTCCAACTTTGCAATTAACTTCAATTATTATTGGTGTTAGAAAGAAAGGGTTGAGAGACTTTAAGCTTTAATTACAATTTATTGAATGTAAAAAGGTTTTATAAAGATATCATCAAAATGGAATCATAAAACTTAAGCTTTTGAACCTAACCATTGATTGTGGTCTAAATTAAAGGAAATACCTAATAAAGAAAGCTTAAAGGTTTTAAATATTCTTACGTTGAAAATTTAATTTGGAAATTGTTGAAAGTTTTTTGTCAAACAACAAGACATTTTAACACAATCTTCGCATTAAATCTGGTTGTGTTTTAATAATAATAACGCTTCGAATTTTGTCTTACAATTGCTCAACTGTTTCTAGGGTATTGACGTAGACTAGCAATTTTATATATCTTCAAAGAAAATAATCCAATGGCATCAAAAATTATGAACGAGATTGCCAGTTAACAGACCCCTTTTCTTTAGTAAATTAGCATATAGCATCGTCCTGCAGAAATCACATCTTTGCGACATTAATGCCTTCCAATTGAAGCCCTAATGTTGCCATCATTGAAGGCATATGGAAAATAATTAAAACGGCCCATAAAGCGCATCCACCTAACATTTCTGGATGTAATTTAATTGCGACAATGGATGGTGGATTATTTTCATTCCTAATTGGACAGTTCTGTTTATTTGACATAGTCATAGTGCTTATGGGTCGATTATGGATATCAATTGAACTATAGTTGCATCACCAGCTGACAAGGCACACCTTGGAGCCCGAAGACTGCAAAGTCTGTCGGATATTGTCGGGATGGATCTCGGGAACCTGACATCCTTTATTGGGAATTGCAGTTGGTTGGGCGACCATGACGGAACGACTGCTACTATGACTGGCTAGCCGGACTACTTAAGCTCTAACACTGTCTCTTAGGTCCTAACCACTCTCTCTTATATATCTTTCTGTCTTTTCTCTCCCCCTATCTCTCTTTACAGGTAACACAAATGGACCGTATATATCGGACCCAAGTGAGCTGAACCTTTCCTCCTTCCACAGCTGCCTGTTCTACCTAACCCTACCTACTTAACGCAACTAAGATTCGGTTGTTATTAATAATTAACTTATTAAAGTGTGTTTTATCGTTACCGACGTAGCCACCCTCCATAGACCGTCCTATCTACGCCCGTTGTCATGACTGTTAAAAAAAAATTTCAAAATAAATTTTAACAATTCGCAAACGTTACTTTGGCGGGATTCATGAATTTCCAAATCAATCTAACCTCAAAACAACCAATGACTCTTAAATCCGTTGTTATAGAAAAAAGAATTGTCATTTGAAAGTTCACCGCTTCTAAAAAAAACAACTAAAATTACCAATGATAAAACCTAATTTCTTAGCTACTACAAAGCATAAACTATTATTTAAAGTTAAAAATCAGTAATTAAATGTTTCATTTTAGAAAGAACATAAATTGTTTTAATTCTTAGTTTTAATGTTAAAGATATAAAAAAATTTAATTTATTGCCAAAGTTAAACTTATTATGAGTCATGAAAAATCGCAAAAGAATTAAAAATAGCAAAAGCTAAGAAACACAGCAGTAAAAAAACACACCAATAACATTAACAATAAAAATTATATTTTTGCAAAATACCTATAAAACGAAATAAAAATAAAAACAACAATAAAAATAAAATATGAAAAAAATGGCAAAATGATGTTGAAAGTCGTTTTGCCAGTTTCAATGATTGTTGGCATTTTTCTGTTGTTGTTGTTGCTTTTGTATTAAATTTTTTTTTGCTTTAACTTTTTTTTTTTTAAATATTAACTAAAAGAAAAAAAACCCACAATAAACTAAGTTAATTAAAAATATAAAGTGAAAAATTTTGTAACATAAACTAATTACGGACACTGAAATGGGTTAATATCTTTATTTCTATTTTTGGTTTGTTTGTTTTACTTTAATTGAAAAAATATTTTTTTTTAAGAGCTAAAGACTTAAATAAAGAAATTTAAATATATATTTTTTTAAACTTAACTGTAATTAACTTTAAATAACAGTTTAACAGGGAAACTTCTATTAAAAAAATAATTGTTGGTTAAAACAATAATAAAATAAAGTTGATTTCTAATTATCTTAAAATCAAAATTATTTTCAAATTATTTAAAAATAGTTTTTTATCTCAAACACTTAAAAAAAATCTATGAATTCATGGAAAAGAATTATAAATAAAATTTTTAGAAATGTTTCACCCGCTTGATTATAGCTGGCATATGTATAAGTGTAGCCTTTGAACTTTAAATAGTTACAAAAAAGACCAAAGGCGTAAAGGACTGTTTGAAATTGCACTCCCACATTTTTAAAAGCACAGCTGAGTGTAGCCGGGCATAGTGCAAAACTCTGTATTCAATTGCATTCACAGACAAACATCAGTTTAAAATGAACGACTTTCCTGGTAATTCAAATTTCTGATTGCCTATAATCTTTAAATTTGACGTCTTTAAAGACGCTAAAAGTCATCGTCCTATATTTGCCAGGGTCTCTGGATGTTGAATCAAACAGCTCACATGGGGGTCTTTCTAGCAATCTGGGCTCCAGCTTAAGTCGAAGCAATTCAATAGAATTGTTATCGCGTTAAGTCATGCCTATGTGACAGATAACGCTAGCGAAAACGAGGTCACTGGTTTAATTTCAGATTGCAAATAATCAATTATAATGACACAATAACAGGCGACATTTACAGTTACGTTACAGCCAACTTCATTTTTAAAATAATAAGGCAATATGAATCTAAAACCGTGGTTTTGACTAAATGTAACTTCAAATCACAACCACAATATTTTTAGAAATCTCTTCTTTTTAAAAACGGAAATTTTGCTTTTTTGACGTTATCATTAAACCATAAATAAATAGCCCTCATTGTTAAATAAATGTTTACTCTTAGCTCACGAAGCACGTTTTCCGTGTCCGTAAACGCTGCATTGGTGATGCTTAAACTAGCGTTGCTGATAATTGCTTAAAAATACATTTTTTTACATAAATTTACTGTTTGAAAAATTCGTAACTGCAAAAGCATTTAGCATGGCAACCAATTCCATTTTCAAAATAATAAAGAAATACATAAAAAACAAATTTAATGGAATATACATACGTACATACTTTCTTACGGTTCACAATTAATATATCAGCTTGAAAACGATATTTAAGTTAACATTTAGCTGACCTAAAACTCATAATTTTGCTCTTTAGTCGATGACCTGCAAATATTTGCAAAGAAAATTTCATATAAAAATAATCATATTCCAAACGTTTTCCTTTTGCATTACAAAACTAAAGTTTCTTCATTTACCACCCAAAAATCAAAAATACCGTTAGTTTTCTTTGAAATTAAACAAAGGTTAGAAAAAAAAACTCCTTAAAACCGTTAACTAAAAAGGTTTTACAGCCTTTAAAATACTTTAAAGGTTTTTTTTTTAAATTTCCCATTTTTAATGCCGGGAAATCCTGTTTTTGGCAGCACTGTTTTTCATAACAAAAAGTTTAACACAATTCATGTCTTAATTTTTTAAAAGTCGCTTTTGAAAAACCCACCAACTAATGAATTATTCTATATTGGATTTGAATCGTTAGGAAATACCCATACAATCTCCTTCTATGACGTGCGGATTAGTAACCGAACCTCAGTTATGTTGCCAGTTGCCGAAAAAGTAAATAACAGATGGCAACTGGCAAAAAACGCTGCCAATTTTATTCGTCATATTAAAATTCTAATAATAAAATTTTTTACGAAAAATGTTACTAGAATTGAAGAATAATAAACTATTTTCTTTTTTCTGGTTCAGTATTGCTATCAATAATCATATACATAAAAATAACAGAAAAACGGATCAGCTTCATAAGACTGAGCGACTTTGGTTTGTATCTTTAAATCTTAAATACTAAAGGGTCCTGTTTTCCTCATAATTCCAAAAACCCATATTTCAAGTTAATAGCACCAGTACATACCTAACAAATAAGGTGTTTTAATAACTGACAAAGTCTTGTGAATCAGCTTTTAAAATTACACGCAGGATTGCCATAGAAACATTTTGTCCTAATTGCATAACCTATTGTCTATTAGTTGCAACATCAATACTTATCTAGAAAAGTGACAACTGACTGAGGCCATAATCTTATTTGCCTTTAAAAATTTAAGAAAAAAATTCTTCGGTTTAAAACCTAAAAATGCGTTTCCTGAAAAATTTAATATTTTAAGTTATGACGTTGTTCCAGAAAATGAACGATATATACTAAAATTATATGTATTATTTTTAAAAACAACATTAACATGGTAATAATGGCAGAATATTTACTTAATTTCAAAAATAATAATCATCATTACTATTGTAATGGTCTTTTGTCGGCCATAATCAAACTTGTCTGCACAAAAAAAAAAATTAAATAAAAAGGGGGTAGAAAAATGGCTACATTTTTTTTATCAGAAAGGAAAACAATATTAGTAATTAAAAAGTTTTTTATATTGTCTGTTATTTACAGGAATTTTTTGATAAGTTTTTTATTTTGTCAGATGATTACTGGCCGCAGCTGTTTCGTTTTTCTTAATTAAATCCTAATAACTTTTTATATTTTGTGCAAAATGGGTTATAAATCCATATTGTAAATATTATTTTTTTAAATTAAATTAAACATTTTTATAGTTTTTCTCGAAACAACCTAAAACATATGAATACCATTTTGAATAAATTGAAAAAATAGAAAATGTTGTTGTTTTTACACACATTTGATGTTTTGTTTTTTTTCTCTCTTGTCCAACCTACATATTTCGTATACCCCCTTCTCAAACGGTTGTTTTATATATTTTTTTAAAATAAATTCATATTAGTTATTCATTTTTAAGCCAACTAAATTATAATTTCAAATCAAAATGTTATTTAAATAACTAAAACTAAAGCAAAAACAAAACAACTTACCTGGTTTAAAAATTTAGTCCATTTGAAAAATATATTTTTATATTTAAATCCAATATTGCTCTATTGTTTAGTGTAAACGTGTATGAGTGAGTATTTGATGAATATTTGATATTTTATTTGCGCTTGATGCTGTTGAAAAGTTATTTTTTCCAAAAAGTTGTATAATTTTAACAAATTTAAATGAAACTATAGTAAACATTAAACGGTGACTTGTTGTTGTCTCCAAATTTACTGTTGTTGATTTTCTTCCTTTCTTTTTGGGTTTTATTTGTTGTTGTTTTTATTTTTTCTAATGAGAGTAAATGACTGAAGTGAATTTAATAATGATGATGGTACCACATTTTTTTAAAGGGTTTTTTTGATATTTACATATTTATGTATAAAATACGGAAATGCTATTTTATATATTCATACATATGTTTATGCATTTGAATTTACTTTTTTCCACACAAATTTTTTTTTGCAAATGTATCACTTTCCAACACAAACAAAAAATTGCAATTAAATTAAATGACACTGAAACGAATAACACTTTAAAACAAAACATAGAAACTATTTTTTTTTGGAATTATTTTAAATGGAAACGGCATGTTATTTTTTTCAATAATCTTTTATTTATACCTATAAAAACTTGATAAATTTTCATTTATTTTTAATGAAAATATTTAAAGGGAATTAATTCTCTTTACCGTGGTATTCCTTTTTATTTTTTTACAAACAAAATCATTTTTAACTTTTTGCACTATAAATACAACGTCCGCACGTTTTATTTAATTGAACATAGGTATACCTATCTATGTATATTTAAAAATCTTAAACATTACACTTTATTTTTTACTAATAAATACCAGACCAGACATTTACTGAACGTACGAAAAATGCACTATAAAATAAAGACACTTCCACCGCGTTCCAATGTTAATACTCGAATGATTGTGTTTTGCAGTTTTAAACTTTTTGTTGTCCCCCAATAACATACAGCATACACACACACACACATATATGTACATAACATTTAGCTCTTGTTTGATTTTTATTAATTCAAGTATTTATTGTGGTTGTTGTTGCTATTCTTCTTTTATTTACTTGTGCTTCACTTTTTAATCGGTATGAGAGCGAGAGTTGTTTAAGTGAATATTTTTGTCTTGAAATTGGAAATTTTTTTTTATAGAAAGACCCGTAAATCCAAATGATGCTAAATAAGAGCTAATAAAGGAATTAATTTGTATTTATTTTAAATTTTACTAATTTTGAATCAATTGATGTGAAGAGAGTTTTTTATGAAGGAGCCATAAAGAACTAAAATATTTCTTTAAGGCCAACATAAAAGTGTATTTTTTGTAAGAAGACTCTGCCTCTTTTGGAGGTGATAGAATAATTTTATATTTCTAACACCACACTATTATTTTTGATTATACCTATCTTTGAACAGCAAATAAATAAAAAAGGTTGAGTTAATTTGAGTTAAAAAAAATTAATTACTAGGGGTACTCGTTTAACCTGCTAAATGCCTCTTATACCTCTTAAACTTTCATATAATACCTATTTAAAGTATAAGATTAAATACAAAATCTTGAAAGGGAACTATCGCTCCATAAGCGATAGTTCCAAGTCGTTTCCAACACTTACATACATATGTACAAAAATATGTATTTGGTAGCATCCTTGGGCTAGTATACAATTTATTTGAGAGAAGGCTATATGTTACGTCTGAGATCCTTTAGACTTCTTTTTCCACCACGAAGAAACCTAACGAAAAGAAAATCACACATACAGTGATTTAACAGCAGGTGTTTGGAATTTGTACAGCGTACGAACTACAATAGTTAAGTGTGTATGTATGTATGCAGTTTTGCCTTTATTGACACTGTTATTGAAATTTGCTGCGATTGAAATTTAAAATGAAGGGTGTACGAAATACGACATAACCGAATATGCATACATACATACTTACATATATAGAGCTCTTTCTTTTTATATCCAAGGCGCATCAACATTTATTTATGTATTTATGCGCCTTGTTTATATCTTTTAATTTCGCAAACAATTTTTATTGTACAAACAAACTAAAAATATTTATTGGAATATCTGTACATATGTATGTGTGTATGCATGCATATAAACATCAATTTACAAAACTATTGGAATTCTCTGTAAACCATCAATCTACTTAGTAGATTCTACTAACAGTCACTCTCAACTGTTTGTTTACTACATAAAATGTTTGACGCCCGGTCTAGGAGGAAAATCAGAGAGAAACGAAAATAACAATCTCGCACAATAAAACTTCAAAGCAAATGCATAATAAAAAAACAAACTCAAGCACAAATAAATATTAAAAAAAACCTGTTTCGGTAGACAGGCAAAAAACAACCAACAGCAACAACAAATTCATAGCCCCACCAACAACATAACCTGGCAGCGGGCAATAAATAACAACCACATCGATGAAATGGGTACTTAAAGTATTTGATTTGTTTTCTTCTTTTACTCGTTACAATTGTAATGCATTACAACAACTATTGGCGTATGAAACAAGTAAAAGCGCCATATTTGGCTGTTACACCAACAACATTGACCAACCAATATCGATAAAATGAAAAGGAAAAACTAATTTTTATTAGGAATATTGCCTTACATGGTAGGTGGAAGTGCCACACTTATTTTTCCGCCAATAACTTAAATGGAATAAATAACCAGAGAGTTTCATAACTTTGACAAGAAAGTAAATATGGATATTAATTAAGTGACACAGCTTCTATTGAAGGTTGAAGGTGGACGTCAAATTGGATATGCCTAATTTTATCTTACATGGGAAGTAGGCGATCACATTCATTTTCTTTTAGTAAGGTAATATGTCATAAAGCTTTTTTTTAGTTTAGAATTTTTAAACAAAAAAAACACTACTGGATTAATTTTTTATTTTATAATTTTGATTTACAAATTTTTTCTTTTTTGGCAAATTTCAAACAATTTTTGGAAAATACATAGTATGTATATCCAAAGTCGTTGCTTTTAAGAGCCAAACGGTCCGTTTGTTCGATGCCAAACGGACATGCTGGCATGACCCGTTAACGCGAAACGATGCAAACCTTTTTTTGTTGGACAGATTTTTTCCATTTCTTTACCAAACATTTCTGATTTACAAAGAATA
>NDXZ01054636.1:0-13069 GCA_003055125.1 Paykullia maculata
ATGTATGATGGTTTCATAACCATAATCTGAAACCATCTTACATTTTAAGTTTTTATGATTATCCGTAACATATTTATAGTTTGGACAAATATATAATGATTCTTGCCACTTTTTATCTCACAGAAAATTTTTTGGAGTATAAAAAAGAAGCGAGTCTCACAATAAAAAAGTTTAAGAATCACTGATGTATATTATGTTTCCCTTCATTTTATTTATGTTGATTTTTTATCATTACAGATGCTGAAAGCAATAGTAATGGCGGTGGTGGTGTTGGCAGATTAGCTGGTGTCTTATTAAATTCACAAACTGGCGGCAACGCTTATATGGGTGCTGGAATTGGTGGTGGTACTGGTATGGGTTTTTCATCGCTAACGGCCGCTAGTGGTGGCTATGGCCCCCTTATACCATGGGGCAAAACATTGCCCATCGAAATAGAAAACTCATTGCCACGTATATCATTTGGCTCAGTGCCAACTGATGGCTCTTGGCAGATTGTAAACGGTACACGTTTTAAATTTTTTGTTTTCTCTGCCTACTATGATCGTCGTAATGGTTCGAAGTTGGTACGTGTTATTGGCGCAACGAAAACACGTGGTCCCGAGAGAGTGTGGTGTAGATTTTGGTATGTGTCACGTAATGTTACGTTTGCTGGCAACACGGGTAGATCAAATATAAAGCAGAAATATAAATCCGTATCTGTAATGGCCAGGGTAAAGGTATGTAGAAAGTTTAATATGTTACCATATGTAGCCCAAAAATATTTACTTTCTTTCTTTTTATTTACAGGTTATACGCGAAAATTGGAATCTTAAATATAGTGCTTGTTTTATTCTTTGCCCAGTACGTCCACCTGAATATGATGTTCCCGATTATGTTAGTGTAGTGGCTCGTTTGCGTGCACCACCTGGTAATATTTTGCAACTAAGAAATACCGATTGGGACAAAGATTTTATTAAAGCTCCCAACTTAAGTGAATCAAAGGCGGAACCAAAGATCCTTGAAAAGCCAAATCAAGGCGTGATTGTTAATAAATTTCTATCAGAAAATGAAATTGCCGTTTGTGTTAAACCTTTCCATTTCGATTATGATCAATCTTTATTCCTAATGGAATTTTTGGAATTTTATTCTCTCCTGGGAGTATCACATTTTACATTTTACAATCATACTGTGGGCACACATGCCTCATGTGTATTGGATCATTATATTCGCGGCGATATACCGGGCAATTCTACGGCTCATGATGTGTTTGATATAAATGAAACCATAAAAAAATATGAAGGTATGAATTTTGGCTAAAACATCTTTTCTTTCTTAAGTTATATCAAACCTTTCTTACAGATCCCACTTCTACGGCTTCCTTGCCACCACCAAAGTTCTTGAAAAGCCTAAACTATCGTTTACCTTCCGTTCAAATTTTACCCTGGAGTTTGCGCATGCGTTCACAAAAGGAAATACGTACGGAAGGCCTGTTTGCCGCTCTAAATGATTGTCTGTATCGCACCATGTATCGTTATAAATATTTGACTTTAGTAGATCTCGATGAATTTATCGTTCCAAGGCTCAATGATACTCTACAGGAGCTTTTGAGGTGTGTTTTATAGTTTAGAAAATAATTCTCTTGTAAATAATTGGTAATTGTTTTTTTAGCTCTTTAAATACCCGCTTCCGTAATCGCAATTTAGGTGCTTACTCCTTTCAAAATGCTTTTTTTTATTTACAATTTGCGGATGATCCTTTGTCGGCTCGCCTGGTAGAGGGTGAGACTTTGGAAATGGCGAAATTGAAAGCAGCTTTAGTAACTCAGAGAAAAACCAGAAGGTATGTTAGAAATAAAATTCAATATGATAAAAAGTCCGAGCAAAATATTTAAAAGGTAATTTAATTTAAAACCTGAGAATTTCGAAGCCATAGCAAGTTACTCTTAAATGACCCAAAATCTCCTGGAACAAAAAAAAAAAAGAATTTCTAATAAAAATATACCATAATTTCGACATTAATAATACTGAAATAAATGACACTTAATTTTGCCCTAAAAGTATCATTATTTTTTTTTTGCAAAAACAAACTTTCTCGGGCATTTTGGATCCCAAAATTTTGCATAATTGTATACCTATCGTTGATAGTATATTAGTTTGATTGCTTTAATAGAAAGAAATCATATATTTTATAAATATTTCTTTTTTTTTTTTCAGACGTTTTAAGTTACATCCCCAAAAACAACGATCCAAATACATTTGCAAACCCGAGGATGTAATTGAGGCTGGCAATCATTTTGTTTGGGAATATTCACCAGGCAAGGGTTCGTTAAATGTACCACCTACCGATGCCATCTTACAACACTATAGAGTAAGTATCACACTCTTAAAAATAACCTATACATAAAAGCAATTTAATTATCATCTTCTTTTTCTACTTTAAGGTTTGTGAATTTGGTGGCAATGACTGCATTAAGGCACCCTCAATGATCGATCGTACTGCCAATAAATATGTTAATCGTTTAGTGGAACGTGTCTATAGTGTGTATCGTCATCTAAAAGACAAATGTAATTTACCACCCTTGCCACCGATACCCAAGCCAGCCCCGCTACCGAAACTGGATATGAAACCGATTATAAGAAAGGTAACAAATGATAAGAGTGTAAATAAGTATGATGAATTAATTAAACGTACGGCAGCAGATAAAAAAATTGATAAATTGGTAAAAGACAACGAAATAATGGAAGATAAACAAGTGAAAATAAAAACGACGAATCCATTAACAATAACAACAACGATGCTAAGCAAAATCCAATTATTAAATGAGACAGCAAATGCTGGACGTCTCATTAAAGTGAATAAAACAACGATTAACCAGAATAATAGCAAAAGTAGTAGCAGCAGCAGTAGCAGTATTTCTACTACAGTTTCTTCAACAACAGTTCCAACTACTGCGAGTTCCACAACAACAACGAAAGAATCCACTACCACAACAACAAGAACGGCAATGAATCCATTTTTGCTAAAAAAACCCCATAAGGTGGTGGTGTTTTTCATCGATGATAAGGGTCAATCTAAGGCCCGTTTAGAATATCATTGAAATGACAGTTAAAGGCAAGACATTTGCTCAAAATGAATTTAAGATTTAAACATAACATATTTTGATAAATCTGGCAAAAAATTAATTGGCATTATTTATTGTAAAAATATTTTAGGCATTTTTATCCAAAAAAGAAAACCAAAGCTAATTTATTGAAGCAGCAGATTTGGAAACTACTTGGGGCCTCTTTTTTAAAAACACTTTATCTTACATGAAGTTAGTTTCTTTTTAATTTTTCACATTAATATATTAATATATGATATATTTGGGCTTATGACGACTGTAATTTTTGAATTAATTATAAAACATTTCAAGCCATTGCTATAAGAAAAAAAACTATATTTGTTAAAAAAATTGCGAAAGTTTCAAACGTTGACATTTGATCATCCTGTTTTGCTAAATCACCATTAACAAACATAGCGTTCAACAACACGGCAACATTCCCATTCACCATTTCACAAAAAAGTCAGTTTTTTGCAGTCAAAATTTTTGTGATAACGGCAAATGGTTTTTTGGCATGGAAAATATAAAGTATTTATTATGATTTGCAATTCGGAATGTGACTTTGATTATTGTCACCTAAAATGCCAAAAAACTAGGCATGAGAATAGAACGATAAATTAAAATTTCTAATAGGATTCTTTAAAAACCCAGTAAAAACTTTTTTAATTTGGGTAACAGGTAGTACTTACTTCATACGTGATATAGTATGAGGGGTCGTTACTGACATTACCATTTTAAAACATAAAATTACACCTTACTGGTAATAACCTAGATAACTACTTATTTTGTTGGTTACTTTTAGTACAAAACAAGTAAGAGCGCCGTGAAGGGTGTATTTACATAAAAAAATTTTTTTTTGCCGATATTTAAAAAAAAAATGTTTATTTTTTATTTTTCAAAAGGCATGTCTAATTTCTGATTGTTTGATACCAATAACGCGTATGTACAACATCAGGGGGCTGAGAAAACTTGATTTCAACGGACGGTAATCGTCTTTTTTGACTTATATCTCGGTCAGTTATTAAGCGATTTTAAGCGTTTCAAATGGCAAACATCTCAGGAGAATTTCTGATTGTTTGCAAACTACTTACGCGTCCGTACGACATCGGAATGCTGAGAAAACTTGATTTCAACAGACGGACGGACAGACAGACAGACAGACGGACAGACGGACATGGCTCAATCGACTTCCCTATCTATAAGGATTAGGAATATATACACTTTATGGGGTCGCAAATGAATATTGTAGAAATTACAAACGGAATGACAAACTTATATATACCCTTGTCACCTCTGGTGACTAGAATAGGGTGTAAAAGTGCTCATTTTAGACAATTGAGCAGTCAACTCTAAAATTTCTCTGACACAACATTGCAATACAGAATATGTTTAACTCTACTATCAATATTACAATACAGAAGAGCTCATCTATTTGTTGATTGGCCAATAAACCAGGGTTTAAAATGTAAAAAGTTGCTTTTCCATAAATGTTGACTGCAGCATTTTAAACCCTGCAATAAACTACAAAGGAAATATATTTTTAAGTCGTGCTGTTTGTATGAAAAATAAAGTCTCCAACTCTTTTTCCACAAATACTTCAGCTTATAATCTAAATTTCAAATACTTAGTCAGTGCCAGTGCATTGAGTACGGGTCATCCCATGCGAGCTGGATTAATTAAAACAAAAACATTAAAAACTTCGTACCGTTGCTAGCCAATATGCTCTAGGGGTTATAATAATAATAATATAAATAAGATGACCTAATTTTTATTTATAACCCCTGAGAGCATATTGGCTTCAGTCATTGATCTAAGTAATTAAGTTTAACAAAACAAAACAAAATAAATATAATAAAACAGTTTCTAAATTTTCACTCAATTTTGTTTTTATTATCTCAAAATTTCTAAATCTGCCAATTTATTTAAACAAAGTAATAGCCAAAACATATCAAATAACTAACTAATGACAAAATATAGCAAAAACTACAATAACTGAAATATGCAAAATAAAATTTACATACAGCCAATAAGAGTTAATAAAGTCTAAGTTATAAAATGCTTTTTAAACAAAAACTAAACAAAAAATTACAAACCAATTACAAACCTATTCACTTAAAAAAATATTTAACCTACCAACAAGAAAAATATATATATATTTTATACATCAACCTTATTACACTGCATTCGGTACTTGGTATTTAATTTTTTCCCATTCTTAATAACAAAATGTATAAGGGGTTTACAGAGTAAAACAAGTATCGAATGCGTTGTGAACTCCATTAAAAAATAAAACTATTTTTAGAAAAAACCACTAAGTTCCATTAGACTACATTTCGAAAGTTGTGTTCATTTCATTCCTATATTATTTGTACTAAAAAAATATTTAAAAAAAATCCTAAAAAATTTATAACTTATTTATAAATGTAACAATTTAAGGCTTCTTAAGGTTAGTTATTAGTTATGTAAACTATTAGTTTAGCTGTATGGTCATAACAAAAGAACATTATAATAAATTTAGCAAAGAAACATCTGGAAATCTTTAAAAAAGAACTCTACCTATAAAAAAAGTATTATTTTCTGATAAATTTCTGATAAAAAAAAAACGCTTAAACCTGTTATATTTCAAATATAAAAGATTTTTTAATTTTAAAATAAATAAACAAATAAAATTAATATCTGTGACAACTTTAATTAAGAAAAATGTCAATCGTTTTTAATTTATTTTTCTATATTTTGTAAATAGATTTTTAATACAGTTTTAATTGTGCTTTTTAGTAGCTCTTAGTTATGAAAAAAGAAATTAAATTATAAATAAATTATGAAAATAAATGAAATTAAATGTTTATAAACGTGCATAAGCAGATATGGAATCTAAAAAATTGAAGTTTTTTTTAAGAGAGGGCCTCAGTAAAGCTTTTAGTTACAGGTAAGTTAGTATAATATTGTATTTATCATTGCGTTATAGCTTGCTTCACGGAAAAAAAGGTTTTTTTTTTATATTGTGTGCAGAATTTTTTTAGTTTTCAGTTTTCTTTATTTTTAAATCAATTTCATTTTCTGCTTTTAAGCAAATAAAAAAATTAAAATTTGACAATAAAAAAAAAAAATTATCATATTATTTTTTGTAGCTTGCGTCACGATTTAAGTTCTAGCAAAAATTGCATTAAAAACCTTTGCAATTGCAAAGAGTTAAAAAAAAACACTAAGATATACAAAAATACATTCGTTTATTTTTACTGTTTACTTTTGTTACAAAATAGTTATGTAAGCTATTTTACAATGTTAATTATTTCTCCAATTTTAAAAAGTCAGTTAAAAAATTAAATACATACGGGCTTATCCCAGAAACAGTCTACTAAGCAAAAATTTTTCAAATTAATCTAATTTAATTTTTTTTTCAATTAAATATTAGGCTAAATGTTTAATTTCATAAATAAAAGAGAAAAAATTTATGTCGATGATCATTAATACAAAAAATGATACTAAATCCTACCCCACCTCAGGTCTCTTAAGATTATACAAGAAATTAACATTTTTTAGGTGATCATATCATTACTATGGTGTTAATATATGTAGATGGTCCGATCAAAGACCATATTTTTATTCATTTAATTCTCTTCAATTTCAGTACAAATTTTTTTTGTTTACTATTTTGGAAAAATTGAAATTAGGTATGAAATATCAGATCCATTCGTTGTAGTGTGCGTCATGGAAAATAAGGTTTTTTTTATATTGTGAGTTAAATAAACATTTTTTTTTAAGTTTTCTATATCTTTAAATCGAGTTTATATTCTGCTTTTAAGCAAATAAAAAATTAAAATTTTCACCACAAAAAAAAAAAAAAAATATTAGCATATTAATTTCGGTGACGTGCGTCACGATTTGAATTCTGGCAAAAATTGCATTAAAAACCTTTGCAATTGTTATTGGATTATTCGGGGTTAGGAAAACTACAGAGTTAAAAAAAACATTAAGGTATACAAAAATACATTCATTAATTTCTACTGGAAGCTCTGTTTCGTATTTTCCCTATGTTCCCATCTAACTTTGGCAACTTTAAAAAAAAAGTTTGATGTAACGAAGTAATAAAAACATGCATCTTCATATTTTTTAATATCTCGAAAGACACCATTCTGAAAATTTCAGGGTACTTAGACCATATAAATTGATTTTTGTATAAAAGTTATTAAAAAATTTGGAGATATATTTTAAAAAAAAAATGTATTTAATTAAATTTTTTTTAAAAATGATTTATTATTTACAAAAAAAATTTTTTTTAATTAAATTTTTTAACCCTTGATGTCTTGCAAACTGTAATCAAAAAGAATTTTTTGAAATCCTAAACACAACAAAAGTTATGACCTTTTAAATGAAGGCTCCACAGCAATATTTTTTAATAATTCAAAGCTACAGGGTTGCATTCTTTATCAAAATTAAAAAAAAAATAAAACCGTTTTCAATAATCTCGTGGATTACTACATATATTCACAAAATTTTATCAAAATCGGAAACCATCTGGTAAAAATAACATGGAATTACTCCAGTGGAAAAAAGGTGACGTGCGTCACTATGGGTTCACGGCTGTTAATAGAAAACAAAAAACTTTTTTGCCTCCAATTAAGTTATTTTAGATTTCACCTACATTCATCTTTCCTAAAGGATTTAGGTTTTTTGTGCTTTATTATGCAAAATTTTCTAAAAATTACGAAAACACACTCCAACTTAAAAGTTACTTCCACGTGCGTCACGAAACTTTGTGATCAATTATTTCACGACAAATTACTGCTACAAAATTATGTTTTATGCCATTCGAAAGTACAAATAAAATACTACTGAACACTACGTAAAAGTTAAAGGTATCTCTTTTGAAAGACCAAAAAAATTTTTATATTTTAATCCGAAAACGCGTGCAAATGTAGCGTTCGTCAACCAGGATTTGCCCACATACTTTCTATATTTTTCAGTACTGTACTTTTGTTTTATAAATGTTACCATATTTTTTGCTATGTTTGTTTTTAAATGTTTAAATTGTGATAGTAAAAACATTTAAAATAGATCTTTTAATTAAAAAAATTAATGTAAATTATGTCTTCATAGTAATTTTTTTTTATTTAATGTTTACAAATCATTGCATTGCTTAAGAATTATAATATCCATAGTTTAAGTGCTTTGTTATTGGTAAAGTGTATGTATTTAATATTGGGTACATACGAACAAAGTACTTTTACTTATCTTTTTGTCAAAAGCACTTGGTTGGCTACGAAAAGCTTGCGTTGTAGTAATAATCTTTAAACAGTTAGAACCACTTAACGGTATAATATAACTGCAGCAATAAAATTCACCATCTTTGTAATTTTATCTATAACCGAAAGGATGTTAATATTTGAAAAGCTTTCCTAGAGCTATAACAGTTGAACCTAATAAATGCAATTTTCTTTAACTGTTATAAAAAATAACGGTATTAAAGCTCTCTATTGAACTTAATAAGCATTTTGCTATAAAAATATATAATTTTGTAAGAGAATAATTTGAAATTAGGAACACTTAAATTAATAATTTAGATTTGTAACCTTTGATAGCTAACCTTTAACAATTAAGTTGGATAATTAAAATTCGATGTTCTAAAACTTAATTTTATAAACTTGGAAATCGCGTTGCTATTCTTAGTTGAATTCTACTATATTTTTTTTAAAGTTGACTTGAGGGGTGATATTTTATTACTATTTTATTATAGGTTTCTAGGTAACTATAATAAGATAGTCAGGTTTGGGAACCAGAAAAACCGATCTTCCGCCTAGAAGATTATATAGAGCCAGCTCTGAACACAACAGACACCAAAATGCTTCTTGATTTAAATTGAAATAGTTAAAAAACTACAACTTCGGTCATTTATAGAAACTGTCCGGTATTGTAGGTTCCGCCAGGACTAAGATGAATTGGAATACTAATATTGTGTCTGTTGAGAACATCGGTCAGTAATAAATTATTTGGTTTTAAAAGATAATTTTTTTTGGTAATATTTGTAATTAATTTTCTATTTATTTCTAAATAAATTTTCTATTTAATGCTTAAATTCCTAAAAATCCTAATATTCGTCATATACTTGGCCAATTCACAACCTGTGTTGTATCGTTGTATCAATGTATATTGTAAAAACTTTAAGCAGATTTATTTTGTTTAAAAAATTTTCGTTTGAAAAATATATATTTTTTTTACATCTGACTACAATACAACAGAGGTTATGAACTGGGCAACTGTAGAATAAAAAATGAACATAATTTAAATTTAAGTTCATTATGTTATCTAAAATATAAATATTAATTTAAAGTGTCCAAAATAATTTTCTTCACTTTCTATAGAACTCTACGAACAAAATTTTTACATTTAAATACTTGTATTCAATTCAATTTTTCAATCTATAAAATAGTTGTTCCGAAAATACAAAAAAACAACAACAACAACAAAAATTGCTGTGCACACAATGGCTGCAGAATAACAACTACAAAGTTCTAAGATGAACATGGATGGTTGAGTTCTTTCAATTATTTTCGACTTTTCTTTAATTTTCTCAAAGAAAATACTCTTACATTTTTTGTTGCCGTTTCTTTAACACACATTTAGTCCTTCCTTTACGTTCTAGTGTTGCGCTTAGAGTTTATGTCCTTCAATATATTTATATATTTTTTTTGCATGTAACACAGCTGCCAGTTTTTCTGCAAAGCTTCACGTCCTTGCCTTTGGTTTAGTTTGTATTTTGCATGTGCTTCATGCTAAACATAATATCTATTATGTCCTGAATCCTGACAGTACGTACGTACACATCTTTAATGCCAAAGGCCAATGTAGAGCAACAAAAAGAAGAAAAAAAAGAAAAATAAAAGAGAAAGGAAAACAACATATTTAATCTAAAGAATATTTTTCGATTACTGGATTTTTTTTTTTTTTTTGTTGAATTCGATTGATGTTAAATTGAACAAGTGAGAGTTTATAGTTGGGGCAGTAGCGAAGTAGTAGGAGTACCCTATTTAGATTTTAAATTTTAGACTTGAGCTAAAAGTTTCCAACAGGCGAGGATTAAAGTTAAGAAACAAATGAATTTATCAAATTTTAATTATATACTTTTCAACATTTTGGGGGGTTGGTAGGCAACATCGTTTTTGAGTAGCCTTATCAGAGAAATCTTTAATGGTTTTGAAGAACAATTGAAATTTTAACATTTCGTTTTGTTACATTGTAAATTGTGTTGTATTTCCTGAGCTGGCATAGATTATATACAATGGTACTGTAGGAGCTGCCTTAAAGTAGAATTTTCAAGAATATCGCAAATCCTTATGTTGTGTCCAATACTTTCTAATCTACTTTTAAATTGTTTCTAATAAACAAAGTCTTAAAACATATTTAATCGTGGCTCTTATGTAACTGAAGAGGAAAAATGTGAATGTGGAAAATTCCTGAGCACTGAAAATGCGACTCCTACTTGTATAAGAATTTTGAAGATAAGTATTAATGCAGCAAAGCATGAGTGACTTGGTAAGCCAGGATCTTATTACAAGTTTTTTATAAAGTCTTTACCGCCTATAAAACTAAAAGTTGTCTGTTGACTAATAAATGCACGCAAGATCATGTTGCATTATCTGTATACGTAAGGAATCAGAATCTGTTAATGCTCTGGGCATGAAAATTCAATGCAATGTTAGCTTGATTGAACTTTTTTTTTGTGTCGAAAAATTCATTAAAGAGCCCCGCCTCTTAAAGGTCATCTTCTATTAAATTTTTATCTTGTTACTTTAATTTGATCATTTTAACTCTCAACTACCTACTTAATGTTAAGCTAATCATAACTTTTTTATGTTAGTAGGGACTAATAATAAATTTAAAGATCTTTTATTTTCGTGCATCTTTTAAAAAATTGATATATATTAGTTGAGGTTCTATCTATTTTCATTATAAAATAATTTTTCTAAGAATCTTTAGCAATACTCAAAATATTTTCACACACATACATACATAAATTTGTTCGTGCCATTTAGCAATGAAAAAGTCTAAAAAAGTTTTGTAGGATAAAAAAATGGAGGATTTAACAAAAAAAGCTTCAACACTATTACAACTTTTGCAAGAATACCATTATTATCATCATCATTATTATATTTATATGTACTTATAATAATCATTATCATGTTCATCAACAACAGATTTGCATATTTAAAATTTCATTTCGTTTTAACAAGTCTCGAAACTAAAAGCACAAAAACGACCAACCAACCAACAAAGTGACTGACACTAAGATAAATAATAATGGAAAATACATTTCCTTAATTTTTTTTTGGTTTTTTGTTTTAATTTTCAATTCAAGTCCAAAAGGATAACAGCACATTCACTAATACATTAAAATATATATTTAATCTATTTAACAGATCATGTTGCAATTTCGTTGTTACATTTCATTCTTAATGTTTTTTTTGTTTTTATATAATTTTTAAGCAAAAACAATTGTGACACATTTGCTTCGAATGTTTAAGGCTGCAATTGCTGTTCGAAGGACCGGCAACACAAAATGTGTCACACAATTTTGAATATTTAGTTCAATTTTTGTTTGTTAACAAGAAGTGGGAGGAGGTTTAATGCAAACGATTTACTAAATGTGCAAAATGTGTCAATCTTTAAGGCGCAGAGGAACTAGTTTCAGTTGTTGTTGGCAGTTAAAAGAAATTTTTTTGTATTTGCAGCTGCTTCAGATATGACCAGTGACTAGTTGGCAAGTTCAGATGGTGAGAAAATTGAAGTTAATATCTACTGTGAAATCGTGTGTAACAGATTCAATTTAAAAGATTTAAAATAAAATAAGAAAATATTTAAAGTTGTTGAAGCATGTAAATTATTAGGAAAATTACGACTATGCAGTTGTTTTTAAAACTATCGGAAAAAAACTTAAGAGATATTAACTTAATTTCAATTTTACTAACTTTAAAAAAATAACTTAATTGTAAGTTAGTTTTTTCTGTCACCAGCTTAATAATTAACTCATTCTTTTTACCATTAGCGTCTTATTTATTACCATTTATTTAGATAATATCAAGCAGAAACTTATTTAAATATTAACCACCACAAGTAAGTACACGGACACAAGTGTTATTTAATAAAAATTTGTAAAACTTTAAGC
Source organism: Paykullia maculata (assembly GCA_003055125.1). Lineage (NCBI taxonomy): Eukaryota > Metazoa > Arthropoda > Insecta > Diptera > Rhinophoridae > Paykullia > Paykullia maculata. The sequence goes on from NDXZ01054636.1 coordinate 12,240, forward strand.
TTTAATGACTATAAGCTTTTAGAACAACTAAATTAACATACAACCTCGGAAAACAAAACAGTTAAAATAAAAATAAAGACAGACAAACACTTATGATTCAGAAGCAACAATCATATGGGTTTATACAACTTACATATAACAATTACCAATTCATATAAAGTGTATTAGTTTAGCTAATTAGCTTCAACTAAAAGTACGTATAAACACATTTTGTATAAATAAATTTTATGCTGCAAGTGCACAACTAGAGGAGTTCGATGTTTATTTGATTTTGAATTGAAAGAGAATTGTGGCAAGGAAAAGGAAAAGAGAAGAAATGTGGTAAAAATTAAATTCCTTGTAGATGAATAAATTAAGTTGTCTGGTAAGCAGTCGTAATAAGACACCCGTTCAAACTGTGATTAGCATTTTAAACGGGTGATTAGCAAGATTAATAGTGGACACCTACGAAAGACTGTTTGGTCGTCGGATTTAAAAGTATATAAACCGAGTATGGATTTCAAAGTATATAAACCGAATAAAGTCTTATCCTTTTTCGCGTTATTAGAGATCCTGAAGTAGTCGTTACATTATAATTCCATGCGACTGGCATGTTTACTGAATTTGCAGGTACCAGTCATAGTCGTTAAGATTTCCCTACAATGTCATCTATTAATTTCAGGAGTTGTATGGAGCATAACAAATTCGTCCTACCCAGGGCCGAATTTAGCATGTCGGGGCCCTTAGGCAAATCAAGTTCCGGGCCCTTTTAACCTTTTTTGATTTCTAAAGTAACCGCGTTACAAAAACGAGCTTTTGTTATGTCCTATGAGCCAAATATACTTTTTCGG
>NDXZ01054670.1:0-19054 GCA_003055125.1 Paykullia maculata
CATTAAGAAATATATATTGTTAGTGCGTCTGACTTTCTGTGTTGATTTAATTATCTGTGGAAATAATTTTTACGGCGAATCTTATTACCTAAAAATTTAATTATAGTTTTCCTAAGCAGTAAAGCATTGAAAATAAGATAAATCAGCCAAGTAGAATCGAGTTACAGAAATAATATAAGAATTTTTTTATAATTTTATTTAATTATTTTTAATTTATTAAACAGAATTATTGTATAAAATTAAGCCACCTTTAAATCAATTAAATCAAATTATCAAAATGTTCACTAAAACAAAAACAGGGTGTCTGCCGGCAAGGTATACTACTTTTTTTGTTTATAATATTTGATTAAATGAAAGAGAATCGATCTTATATTGATAAGTGTTTTATTTAATGTCGCCAATTATGTATGAAATACAATATCAGATAAATGTCCGCCTCTGTTAGTCTCACAAATGCAAGCCCTTTTGAGCACATTTTTCATTACATTCTCACACATTTCACGCGGTATTTCATTAATTTCATCACGAATATTTTGTTTGAAATGCTCAAGATTTTCTGGGTTGTTTGGACAAAACTTTCTTTTCAGATATCGCCACAAAAAGAAGTCCGGAGCAGTCAAATCAGGCGACCGTGGAGGCCAATCAACATTACCATTTCTTAAAATAACGCCCAAAAGTATGTTGCACATATCTCCTTTTGAAAAATGACGTTCGTTTGGCGACCACAAATGACGTCGCTACGACATCAGTAAATTTATTAAAATGACTGAAATTCCAAAGATTTCCTACCATATCCGACTATTCAAGTCATGAAAAAGTCAGACTGTATTGCTTAGGTACCAAATAAAGCCAACTTCTTAGATACTTAAAATAATTCCATGTACTTTATTTCAATGTTAAGTTAAGTACGTTTAAAAAACACCCTTTCCATTTTAAAAAACCTTAATTAAAATTGCTTAGTTGGCCAAAAAATTTTAATTTTGTTTTATTGTATACTTCAGAGAATTATGGATAATTTTGTGGCTCTAACTAATTACTCAACTCCCACTCAATCTCTTCCTTGACACAAAGTTATATTGTATATGATTAAGAGTAAACCTATTAGGTTTATGTTTGTTAACATTATCATAAACAACCAAACGTTCATATTTACTTAAATAAAATATATGTTTACACAAATAGATATGGATATAAATATGTACATTAGTAACCATGTATGTGTAAATAGGTTTTTATATATGTTTGCTACAATGTATGTAACAAAGTATAAAACCACATTCTGTGTATGTGCTTTCAATGGAAAGCGTAATTGCATAGACTTCTATAGTGGCAATGATGTTCATATTTTATTAATCCCCCGTAAGCCAAACACCTTGTACAAATGGGAGTCATATTTAAAGAACTGCTTTATGAAGTAAAGTGTTTAGCAAAAAAAAGTCAAAATAATATTTTACTTCGCCTGTCTGCGATCAATTGTTTTATGCCCCCTTATGTGCCCGTGACAGTTCGAACATTCTCTAATAATTTTTCCATCATGCCAACAAAAGTGACGCACGTAAATTATAACATGGAAATATAATTTTATATTTATTGCCAACAAAAATTGCACGTATTATTGAAAATAATGAAAAATCATTTTTATTATTATTTGTATTTTTATTTTTTATCATTATGTTTTGAGTAAATATGTTTTGCTGCTTGTTTTTTAAAGCGTTCAGTGCCATCAATCAAAACTGTGGTAGTAATAAAAATGTAAGGTGCATACGTGAGGCTTATAAAATTGTATAGACAGATACTGTGCATGAGTATAAAAGCAACAGCAAGTGTATAAGTGCGTGGGGTTGCGTCAATCTTTTCAGAATTTCCAATTTGCTGAAGTTTAACAGATGACAATAAAACGTTTGACATGGTCAAAAAAGGTGTTAAATTTCCTACTAAATAACAGAAGTAAGTTTATATGTTCGTTTAGTGCACAAGATAATTTAACCGAAATTTGGTTGAAATTAAAAAAAAAGTAATGCATCAAATATTATTTGAAAAAAATTGAAGTTTACCAAACTTGTTCTTTAAACAGCAAATTTTTTTATGCAAAAACAAATTTATCAAAAATCTTATGCAAAAAAAAAGAAAATCTTTAAAAGTGTTTTATGAACAACCAAAAAAAGTTAAGAAAATAGTTATATATTTAAAATTTTTAGGACATATGACATTATGATATCATAAATAGCTTGTGAATTGCTCAATTATAAAAACACACGGCAAGTTATCAAAAATTCTAAAATAAAATAAAACTTTTAAACTTAACTATAAAATAAAAAAAAAATTTAGGAAATGGAATTCCAAATTAAAAGAAACGTTTTAAAAAGAAATTTCAATATACACAAAGATCATTTTTCCAAAATCTGTAATAAAAAAAAATTTTTTTAAGTAACAAATTTTATGAAAAATTTTCTAAAAGTCAAAAATATTTGTTTCAAATCACAATTACAATTTAAAAAAAAAATAAACTTCACAAAAAATATTTTATTTTTTTTTTAATTTTCTATTAAAAAATCGTTTAAGTTTTCAAAAGAAGTATTTTTTTAAATTTCGTAAAAAATCAAAAAAAAATTTTTTTTGTTAAATTTTTTACAAGAAATATAAATTATTTAATTTATTTGTCTCTAGTTGTAAAATTCGTACAAAATTAAATTTATTAAAAAATCTCTATTGAGCGAAATTGGAAATTAAAAATTCCATTAAAAAATGATTAAAATGAAAATTGAAAAAAATGAGTTTTTAAAAATTCTTGACAGACAACAGAACTAAAAATAATGGTTTCATTCAAAGAAAATTAAAAAAAAATACTTCTATTAAAGATATCGATTTTTTTTCAATATTATGTTATATTTTTATAATTAATTATTCCTTTTAAAAACTTTAAAAAAATAATTATACTTTTTAGTATATTAAACTTTAGTATATTAAACACATTTTTCTAACGTTAATTTTGTAAAGAATTAATGACCCACCTCTAAAGGCACACACACTCTGACATGCACACAATTACATTAATTTGAAATTGTTAAGTAAGCGGGTGGCAATTCATTCTCTAAATTCTCTTAGATGGATAAGTTATGTTTCATCGATAAATCTTGCATTTATTTTAATTTTCAGTAAATTTTTCATAGGAGTATTTAAACAAGTGCACAACTCAAGTTTACAAAAAACATAAAAGAAATGTTAAACTTAAGAAACAGAAACAGTTTAATACTTAATCAAAATTTTGAAGATAAACTAAATAAAATTTTTGTTTAAGGAAGATTTAAGGTTGTTCTTCATGTTTTTAAAAACAACAAAAACCTGACCAATACAATTTGATATATAAACTATTTGGACAACTTTATTGTTTACATAAAAAAAACAAATTAACACGTATCAAAAATACTTTAAGTCGAATTTCAAACAGTTAACTAAAGCACGTGTATAAGTGTACTTTCCTAGAAGACAACAATAAATATTTCCAGCAAAACCCATAAATTAAGACAAAACATAAATAAGGATATGTAGAAAATGGTTAATAAATAATGTAATATTTCAATGTAAATGTAGAATTGATTAAAGGATTACATGAAAAATATATGAGAGAATCAAATTAGCTCTGGCGCTTAGATGCATAAATTCACATTAAATATTTATCTGTGGGTAAAAATTTGAGAAAATTATTTAGAACTTATTATTAAACAATAAAAATTATAAGTTTTTTATTAGAATAATTTCTTTAAAGTTGCTAAAGCAATTTACACAACTAAACATTTGTTATTAAATGTTTCTAATAACTTAATCTTTTGGCTTTCGTTTTTCATATTTAAGTTTAAATTTGCATAAAGTAAATCTCTTGTATTTAAAACCTCTAATAATTAAATATAATTTATACGCCCGGGTGTCCAAAAGATAATGTTTTTAAAATCAATAAAAATGGTCCATAAAACTGCAACATGGAGGCCAAATTCTTAGAACATTGTTAAGAAATGGATCAGTTTTAACAGATCACAATGGATTACTCGTTTCTTAATCTTATGACTATTCTATGTGTATTTTGACCAGCAAATTTCTTTAATATCTCAAACAGTAATCGAAAATATTTTTAACTCTTTAACTATACACTTTTTCAAATCTTTATTTCAACAAAATATTCTACACCTATAAAGATAGAAATAGAAAAAATGTAGGCATATAAATATATAAACGTTTTCTTTAAAAAAAACTTTATCCCAACCATTAAGAATTTTTCTCTTTTTTTTTTTGGTTTACTTTTACAACATAGTTTTATATTATAGTTATACCTATGCAAATTAAGAAAATTTAAAGGACTTATCTCACCAAAGACATTAATGCTAAGAAACATTTTTTTACAACTATAATTTACACAAAGTTTTGCCACATGTTGTAGTTTTAAGGGCAGCAGTTAGCTGAGAAGGCAGAATAAGACTAGAAGATGTCAACAAGAAATTTGCAGAGAATAATTTGGCGAAAGGTGGAGTTAACCTTCTGCCACCCAAAAGTAAAGTTAAGGTCAAACAGTTTAGGGTATTTTTCTGAAAGAATTTAAATAAAAGTTTTTTAATTACATTTAATTTATTTTAAAATGTTCAAAGAATTTAATGGAAATTTTAATTTATTGAAAATAAAGTTCGAATATTCGTTGAAATGAATTTTTGCCTGTCACTTTTTTGGAGTTTCCGAAACATCTTCTATTTTGAGTACAAAATTTATTACAATTGGAGGTATTGATTATATTTGGCCACTTGCTTAAATACAGAAAAGCAGATTTGTATAAAAAATATATAATATTAAATAATGTAACCAATCATGATATAAAATAAGTTTTTAATTGAAATTATTCATACGTCCAGGTGGTGCAAAGTAAAGAGTGACCCAAAATTTACGCAACACTGAAAAAAACTATTTTTTTTTTTCTTAAGATAATTGATTTTTTTTATTGTATAATTAGGCACCCTGAGTAAGCTTATGAGTAGAATATTATGACTAAATAAAATTCAAATATATTTTGTTGCGATATTTAAAATTAAATTAAAAATGATTATGATTTTCTAGAATTATATTTTGATAAAAAATTAGGGAATTATTTTATTATTAAGAGTTTTTAATTGTAGCTGTGTAGTAAAGTGCAAATATTATATATATATATATATATATGTTCGATAATATTATTGCCGTGTTAGATCAAATTATGGTTAAATGAAATTTAATTTAATTTCATAATATGGCAATTTTATAATACATATTTGAATTACGTTTAAAGAAGGTTTTAACAATTACTTAATGATTTGACTACAATAATAAAAACTGATCATATTATGCTGATTGTGATCACAATACCATTTAATTTTAGTTTAAACTCTTAAAAGATCTGGCCACACCCATGTGTATGTCCAAGGTTATTTAAATCGTTAGTTATTTTTTAAGCTGATTTTTCTATTATTTTACTTTGGTTCCCTATTAGTTAAGAACATATAGATGTAGGAAATTAAAACATTTTACTTCTAATTATTGACATCAATGATTATATCTTTATAATCATTTATTTATTCCATTATAATGTCTTTTTCCGTTATTATATATTCAGCTTATCTTAGGGTTCAAATTCACTTCACTTTCAGTACCATCTACCAATCCTAGTGGTACAACCAGGATCCAATCCCACATAAAACATAACTAAAAAGAATTATCATTTTATTTAAATAAAAAAAAAAAATTATAAAAAAAAAATCAAGCCCAATTAAGTTTGCATTTTACCAAAACGAACACCAATACAATTGCGGGGACCCAAACCAAATGGTAAATAGGCGGCATTATGACGTTTCTCATTTTCCGAAGGCAAAAAACGATTAGGATTAAATTTCGTAGGCTGTTCATAAATTTCGGGATCAGAGTGTATGGCAGATACAGGTATAACAATGCCAGTGCCTTTTTCCAATATGTATTTTGTATTTGGTACCGGATAATCCATAATAGTTTTTCGCACTAAGTTTGGTAGAACTGGATATAAACGTAATGTTTCTGTGGAGAGAGAAAGAAGTATAAGTTTGATTTTTAAAAATACTTTTATTTCAAATACTTTACCCATTAAAACCTGTTCCAAATATGCCATGGAATTTACACCCTCATAGGTAAGTTAATTGTTGCTTTCTCCAATAGCTTTTAGAGTTTCTTGTCTTAGCTTCTCTTGTACTTCCTCATGCTTTGCCAGTTCATAAAGACAAAACGACAAAGTAGACGCAGAGGTTTCAAAACCTCCCAAAAAAAAAACAAATGTTTGAGCTGCCATTTGTTCTATGCTCAAGCCTCGCATTAGATTTATACCTTCAGCTTTATTGGCCACATCCTCATTTTTATTCCTCAATTCTAGTAACAGGTCCATAAATTCATTGCGTTTGATATTATTGGCCAAACGATAGTCCACTGTCTGTTTGACTAAATTTATAAAGAAATTACTAGTGTCATCGGTGTACAATTTCATATTCAATTTGCGGGCCATGTCGGGAAAAGTCACAATAAATATTTGCACAAACATACTGTGACGAGTCTCATTGAATATTGCGCGGCCTTTAGTTGCAAATTCACCATTTGGATATTTAAGGCTATTGCAGTCTATACCAAAAGCACACGATCCTATAATATCAGTGGAGAAACGGGCACAAATATCTTTTATTTCTATTATATTGTTTTGACTTTTGTTAAGTTGTTCTTTTAAGGTCTGGGAAAAATTTTTGCCCACCTCCACTATGATGGGAAACATATACTTCATTTTGGCTGAGGTAAATACAGGTGTTAATTTTGCTCTCAGTGAACGCCATTGCTCTCCCTCCAAATTGACCAGGTGTCCGGTTAAGGGATCTTCTTCAACGTTATGAAATGCATTACGACCATGGAAGTTGGAGAAATCCTTAATCAATATATTCTTTATCAAATCCAAATCAAATATTATGGCCGCTTTGGACACTAACATATAAGCTCCACAGAATGGAGCTTTGTTTTTAAACTTCCTATAAAAGCCATCAATTATATCACTTAAATGTTTGGTAACGCCCAAGCCATTGAAATTTCCAAGGGGCGGTAAAGGTGTTTCACAAACAACACCACGTCTTCTCCAGTAAGAATAACAGTTGTAGAAGTATAATGCAACAGTAAATATAAAACAAAGTAAAATAGTAACGAATATAAAAATCATTTTGCGACTTTTAACTTTTGCTTATGGACTTAAGAATTATCAGCAATGAAATAGTAAAAGATAGTAAACGCTTTGAAAAAAAAAACCTTCTGATTTATTAAGAAAGCTTTTGATATTGACAAAACAAAATTGCCAGATATTAAAAGTTTTAGAAAAAATTCCTAAATTGTTTTTTATATTAGTTTTTTTTTTTTTTAAGAAAAATTTTTTGATTAAATAATTTTTAACGAATTTAAAAAAAATATATGTTAGATTTTTATTTGAGAATTTTTTATATAAATTTTCAACAAAACTTTCTTATTGAATGATGTTGTTTTTGGCAATTTTATATAAAAAAAAAAATAATTTTTATACAGAAAATTTTCAAAAAAACTTTTTTAATGAAACATTTCCTATAACAATTATTATAAAAAAGTTTCATACCGTAAAAACTTTCGTTAATTTTTTTTTTTGTAAAGAAATGTTTGTTACAAATTCTTTTGATCAGATATTTTCAAAATAATTTTTTTTTTTTTAAATTGTATACATTTTATATTACAAAAATTATCTTTTATTTTTTGTGGAAACTTTTCAATATTGTTTTATTTCTTAAAAAATGTTCTAAAAATTTTCTGGTTAAATTTCTTATAACATTTTTAATTTAAACTTTCCTAGTACCCAAGTTTTTTTTGCCACGTCTGGCAAGGTTGCTAAAAAAATTATAGTGCATATACGTTTTGTATCTTGCTAGCAGTGATGCCAACTTCTTATAAATAAACTGAGCACTTTAACAACTAATGTGTATTAGACCTTGCTATTGTTTGCATTATTTCTTAACTCTGTTAAAAAAAAATGTTTTGTTGTGTGTGGGCGTTTTTCCGCCCTCTTTTATTCGTTTTGCACGTTTTAATATATTTTTTAAAGATACCTTTCAAAATGAATATATGTCTAATTATATCATAACTATCGATCACTGTTATTATAAATCTTCCAATTTTGTCTAAGTAACATTGTTGTTATTATAAAAAATATTGAACTTAATTTATCATCGTATTTTTTAAGAAGTTAGCAAACATATTACATTTTTTCATTAAAATCAAATTATTTTTTAAAAGACAATAAATTAAAATAATTAAACTTTTATAAAGATTAAAAAGCACTAAGTTAAGCATGAAAAACGTTTAACTTGCAACTCTCTTTGTTTTCAAAAGTGATAATACAAAGCAGAAAGAGAGAGAGAGAGAGAGAGAGAAATAGTTAGCTTTATTAAGGTTCTTGGAAAACAGTTGCAAAACATTTAAACTAACTAATGATCTTTATTATCTACAAAAACAATCTTTTAAATTTGCAAAATAAAATCGTTGTATGTTTATTTTTCACAAGAGTTTAATTTTGGGATCTATGCCATTTATGTAAAACTATATAATAGCAACCAAAGCGTGTTTTAACCATAACCTTACTAAACAAACTTTGACTAATGTCTGTGCTTAAAAAAGAACATTTCCACTGATACCTTCTTCTAACTCTAGGCGTCGTTCAAGTTTATAAACAACACCATGATGATGCTGAACAATAAAACGTTTACACTACGCTACTCAATTCTAAATCCAAAGCTTGACTTATTAAGAGATCAGTAAGCAAATAAAATCAATTGTTATTGAAAGAATGCTTTTCTGCAAGCAGTTGTCTTATTTAGTTTTTTTTTTTATTTATACCCAAATTTCATTATTCTTTTTTATTTAAGAAGTTTTTTAGTTTTCATTTTTAGTTACATTAATAAAAAAAATTGTATTTTTCTTTGAAAAAAGACTTTTATTTATACTGATGAATTGTTAAAAGAAACGTTAAAAAATGTAGGTCAAGAATTTGTTTTGCCCCAAAAACCATTGTTTTAGACCTCATAAATCACTGACAACTTATCTTTTATTTCAAAATATTGTAAATAAAACAAATATTTTCAGGTGTTATTTTGGATAAGGAGGTGATTTACTTTAACGTTGGTTAACAGCGTTAAAATGCATTTAAATTTCTATTATTTCTATTAGCTTTAGGCGGCAACTTAACTGTAAAACATTCAAGGTTGGCAGCTTCTATCTTTATTAAAAGCAAATGCCAAGTTTATGCCGCTCAAAATTGATAACATATTTTGATACCGAAATTTTTTGTTTTACGTATAACTAATGCAAATATACATAAGAAAACGGTTAAAATTTTTATTAGTAACATTGTTTTGCTTTAAATTCGAAGCGATATAAGCGAAGATAGAAAAAGTTGTAACTTGTCTATGTCTTTTATATTCAAATAGTATAAAGGCAAACTATATACCATTAGAAAGGTATTTACTCGTAGAAGTATACAAGTATATATTTAACGTCTTATAAATTTTACAAGATTCTACTAATAGATAAACATACTTACATATCTATATACAAAAGCTGAAGGAGGATCCCTAGCTATAATACTACCTTTAATAGACGAAAGATAAAATTGTATAATTGTCTTCAAAATGAATTTATGCAACAATTATTATTTTCTTTTATTTTTCTCACAAAATCTATACATACACATATATTTGAAAAACAAATATTATACGAAACGTAAAAATGTTTTTGTTTTTTCAAATTAAATATGTTGTAAGAGAATGTAAAATGTATGATTATAAGAAATAATAATTATAACAAACAACAAGTTTTTATCAAAAATTGTAAATGTTATCAAGCAACGTTGATTATAATAATAAATAAAATAGAAACTATTATCAATGTAAAATATTTGATTCTATTGATTAACTACTGGCTCACGGTGTAACTGATCAAAAATTCAAACAAATAATTTTCCTTTACAAAAAATCGTTTAGTCTTTATTCAACTGTACGGATTTATAATACAACACAAAAAAACCACAAACTCTTAGTTTATTTTAGACCACCGAACAGCATAAATGAAATCTAATATTTAGACCTAAACAACGATATGTTTATACATTTAGTGTTATTAACAATAATCTTTGGACTTTTATCTCATATAATATGGTGGTATCACAAGCGTTTGACCTATTGGTCAGATCAAGGAATACCATTCGAAAAACCTCATTGGTTGTGCGGCAACTTAAAGGGTGTTATGAGCGAATGTAGTTTTCACGAAATGGCCAGTAGAATTTATTGGAAATTCAAGGGTACAGGACCATTTGCTGGTTTCTATTTCTCCTCTAAGCCCACTGTATTCGTATTGGATACTAAATTAATACAACATATCTTGATAAAAGATTTTTCTAATTTTACTGATCATGGTTTTTATCACAACGAAAAAGATGATCCCTTATCGGGACAACTCTTTCTATTGGATGGCCTTAAGTGGAAGAATATGAGAAATAAACTGTCGCCCACTTTTACCTCCGGTAAAATGAAACATATGTTTCCCATTATCATGGATATAGGAGAGGAGTTTATAAAGGCTATGGACAAGGAAATAAAGGAACAAAATAATATTATTGAAATAAAAGATTTAATAGGCCGTTTTATCACGGATGTTATAGGAACTTGTGCTTTTGGCATCGACTGTAATAGTCTTAACGAACCAAATACAGAGTTTCGCGTTATCGGTAAACGGTTCGTTAAGGAAGAAAGACACGGCATGTTGGTTAAAAGTCTAATGCAAAATTTTCCAGAACTGGCACGTAAATTGCATCTTAAGCAAATTCCCGATGATATTGAGGAGTTCTATATAAATTGGGTTAAACAAACAGTGGAGTATAGAGAAAAGAATAATATTTGCCGTAATGATTTAATGGACACTTTAATCGCTTTGAAAAATAAAAAACTTATTCAATCCGAACATGGTGAGGAATTGACTAATTTGACGTTAAATGAAATAGCGGCCCAGGCATTTGTGTTTTTTAGTGCTGGCTTTGAAACCTCATCCACTACGATGTCATTTGTTCTATATGAATTGGCTAAAAATCCTGAAATACAAATAAAAGCTCGTTTAGAAATTGATGAGATAATGGAAAAAAATCAGCAGAAATTTATTTATGAAAGCATGAGGAAAATGAAATACATAAATCAAATTATAGCAGGTAATTTAATTTTGTTTTATTAGCAAAATGAAAAGAAGAAATAAAAAAAAATATTAAAAACTTATAGAAAAAAATTATTAATAAAATAAATTTTACTTTTACAGAAACATTAAGACTATACTCCGTTTTACCCATTATCTTTCGTAGAGCTAAAAATGACTACGTGGTGCCGGGTCATTCTAATTACGTAATTAAAAAAGACATGAATATCCTTATACCAGCCAGTACCATACATCGTGATCCCGACTATTATTCGCATCCAAACGATTTCAATCCCGATCATTTTGCAGACGATGTTGTAGCTCAGCGTGAATCGTGTGTTTGGTTACCGTTTGGCGAAGGGCCACGCAACTGCATTGGCATACGTTTTGCAAAAATGCAAATGATTATAGGTCTAGTTCTGCTATTAAGAAATTTCGAATTCTCCATATGCAATAAGACAGAAATGCCGCTGGCTTTTGATAAAACAAGCTTTTTACTTGGCACACAAAATGGTATATATTTAAAAGTGAAAAGAATATAATTCAAGTTAGAATAAGTTAATAATAAAAATGTAAAAAAATCTAGACATTTTTTTGTATTCAGTAATTATATTTTAATTTTTATTAATTATATGTTAGATTTAAGAAATACAGCAGATTTAAAGCAAAAATTTAATTAAAATTTTTGCTGCTTGTAATATATTTTATTTATTTTGTTAACAATAAATTCAAATTTTTTTTAAAACTTTATTGATTGTTTGCAATCGGTTACACTACTTAATTATTGTTTTCTTTAATAACGGTATTACAACATATTATTATCTGCTACTTAAGAAATTGGTTAGAGAGTGAGAGAACTAATAGTGGAGTAGTTCTTTAAAATCCAGTGTTGCCAACTTTTAAGACTTGTGACACGTAGGAGATTTCTCAAAAGGGATCAATAAAATAACGATAGTTTTAAAGCAAAATTAAGTAAAATTTTATGTAAAATATAAAATGTGTCTTTTTAAACCCTTAGATATTGCAAAGACCATGTCAAAATCAAAATACTAAACAAATATACGCGATTGTTAGGAGATTTTTTGGTTTTGGAAATTTTCAAAATAATTGTTCAGAGATTAAGATATAAGCAAAAAACTATTTACAAACATGATTTCATTTGTTTTGTTTTAATAAAAGAAAAATATATTTTCTGAGTTCGTAAATAATGTTAACGTTAAAAAAAAGAAGTGCTGCAAAAAAAATTAAAAGTCTTAAGGCTGCCCTTAATTGACGAAAAGCCAAACTTAAAGGAACGTTTCTATAATTAATTTTATTGAAAACTCAACAACAAAAAAACTGACTATTTTTTAGAAAACTCAAAATAAGATGTATTAAAACAATGCATGTCCGCAATAATTATTGTGTTTAGTCAAAGTAAACAATCTTTATAAATATATGTTTATGAAAGACAACCGTTACTGACTGACTGTCTAGCTGACTGATTCATCACCGCACAGTCCCAACTAATAAAGCTGGAGACCTGAAATTTGTACTGTGGGTACCTCTCCCGTTAAATATAAGAATATATTCCTTTAGGGTCAATCGCTTATAATTAAGATAGAAAATCTTATAGGGAGCGAAAAGGTACTTTTTAAACTTTCAAGGTATTTTTTTATATTTTTTGAGTCTAGAAATAAAAAATTAGGGCCAATTGATGCTGATTGAACTAGAAAATCATAAAATGATATCAATCAGCTTTTATGGTATTTTTTTTAAATTTTTTCACTTTACGTATCAAAAAATATATTATTTAAGGAACTGTTGAGACATGAAACCATATAAGAGGGAGAGAAAAGGCATTTTTACATTTTATGATTTTGTTAGCATTTATATATCTAGAAATGTGGACTTAGGGATATTAATCCTGGTGAAGATAAAAAAAACATTTATGGTGGCAAACTGTTACTTTTTTTTAATTTATTGGTTTTATTATTCTAAAAATAAGAAATTAGGAACTATTAACCCAGATTAAGATAGTTAATAATAAAGAGAAGTTTGTTATTTCTACCCTGAACTAAGATATATGAAAATCTATTAATAGAGATATGAGATTAAGTTAGAACGGAACTAAATAATATAATGAAGGTATGTACCTAAATATGACAGAAATCAAAGTCTTTTAATTGTTGTAAATAGAATAATCAAGACAAATAAAAGTTGTACACTTTTATATAGAATGTTACAAAAAATACAAATAAAATAAACAAAATTTGAATGCTAAGTATTCATTCATGATATTCAAAAGTGCGCTTATGAAGTAAAAAGGTTAAAAGCTGGTAAATAATATTTAATTTTTCCATTATATTTTATGTAGTATATTAATAGCTAACGTTATAATTAACGTTTAAATAAGTTTTTATCAATAACGAATATGTTGTAACGTAGTCTTAACAATAACTATTAAATAATAAATTTTACTACAAATAATCAACATCTTTCAACAAAAGTATATTACAACCAGGGAAACCGTAATTTGCAGTTGCAAGTTTTTTTCTGTGTGACGACGAATTAAGTGTTTTAAGAACTTTTTTTATGAATTTTGGCTTCGTTTTGCATATTTCACACCTTGTAGTATTATTTTACATATTTCTATCTGAAAAAAAAAATTTTGTTTGCTTATACATATCTCGAAAATTTTTTTTCTTTTGAAATTCCCCAAATATAATAAATTTTGTGAAAAAAAAAAATTTTTTTTTTTGCTTATATCTCGTAATTGTCGGTTTTTAGTGATTTTTCAATAGCAAGAATCTCGGGAAAATTTCTGATCGTTTGATACCAATAACGTTTCCGTACGACTTTGGATCGCATGAAAGCAGTTGATTGTTTTCAACAATATTTTTTGTTTTCAATCATTAAAAAAGATTGTTGATATCTGCTTTCATGCGATACGACTGATAGCTAGAACAGGATAAAACTAGTGATAATATAGAATAATAATATAAATGAAAAGTAAAAAATAGTGGTTGTACAGGCAATCACCATACCCTATTTCCTAATAAAACTGTGAGTTAAATATATGATATTTACATCCAACACTAATCACCGATCAAAGAGTGCTGAAAATGAAATCCGTAGCTGGTTTCAAAAATGCATTCCACTCGGCTAGTGTCGGCAATAAAAAATTAAATTTTCATAGAAAATTTTAATGAACTAGAGCCAGAATAAAAACTAAAAATAATCATTTATTTATTAAGTTATTTCTTTTTTAATTTAAAAGTATTTTTCAATAAAAAATTATAATAAAACAAAAAAAAAAACCAGGAGCATTCTCTCACAACAAACGACTCAGAAATAAGTAAAATAAAAAAGGTATGCATCTAGCAGAAGTAAGCTTTTCTTTCTAGGGTTAATTTGAAATATAAGTCAGTTGTTTATTGCAATAACAATTACGAAATCTTGTCTCTCTCTTATGTTATTGAATGAAATAAAAACCTTTTGCCAACCGCCCTCCCCCCCCAAATTAAGTTTTTTTTTAAGAGCATATTCTTAAATTTTTATTGCATATTAAATGTAAATAAAACACTTTTTTAAACCATATTTGTGGTTACCCTGGTTAAACTATGTAATATTAAAATAATAATAATAATAAAAATCATTATCGCGCATTCTAGTGTATAATTGGTTCACAATATAATTGGTTTTAACGATAACTGAAAAAATGTTTCTAAATCATATATTTGTATGTACGTCGAGAATATATAAATTGAAAACCTTTAAAGTGTTTAAACTTTAGACTTAAGCTTTAAAGAAGTTTAACTAAATAAAATTTATAATACAGCCCAGTTAACAGCAGACCCTTTAGTTTATTCTAGACAATCAAAGAGTATTAATAGCATCTACTATTTAAACGTTAATAACAATAATGTTTGCAGCTGTTGTGTTATTAACAATAATATTTGGACTTTTATCTCATATAATATGGTGGTATCACAAACGTTTGACCTATTGGCACGATCAAGGAATACCATTTGAAAAACCCCACTGGTTGTGCGGCAACTTTAAAGGTGTTATGAGCGAATGCAGTTTTCGCGATATGTGCGATAGATTTTATTGGAAATTCAAGGGTACAGGACCATTTGCTGGTTTCTATTTCTCCTCTAAGCCCACTGTATTCGTATTGGATCCTAAATTAATACAACATATTTTAATTAGGGACTTTTCTAATTTTACTGATCACGGCTTATATCACAACGAAGAAGATGATCCCCTTACGGGACAACTATTTTTTCTGGATGGCCTTAAGTGGAAAAATATGCGAAACAAGCTATCGCCCACTTTTACCTCGGGTAAAATGAAACATATGTTTCCCATTATTATGGATATAGGCGAGGAGTTTGTCAAAGTTGTGAATAAAGAAATAAATTATCAAAATAGTATTTTAGAAATTAAAGATATAATGGACCGTTTTACCACCGATTCTATAGGAACTTGTGCTTTTGGCATCGATTGTAATAGTCTTAACAACCTACAGTCGGAACTTCGTGTTATAGGTAAACGGTCCCTTAGAGAACACAGACATGGCCTCTTAATAAGTTGTCTAATGCAAAATTACCCAGAGTTGGCACGAAAGTTGCATGTTAAACAAATTCCCGATGATATTGAAAAATTCTATATTAATTTGGTTAAAGAAACAGTGGAATATAGAGAAAAGAATAATATTTGCCGTAATGATTTAATGGACACTTTAATCGATTTGAAAAATAAAAAACTTATTCAATCCGAACATGGTGAGGAGTTGACTAATTTGACGTTAAATGAAATTACGGCCCAAGCATTTATATTCTTTAATGCGGGTTTCGAAATCACATCTACCACGATGTCATTTGTTCTATATGAGTTGGCAAGAAATCCTGAAGTACAAGAAAAAGCTCGTTTAGAGATTGCTGAGGTATTGGGAAATAATCAGCAGAATTTTACTTATGAGATCATGAGGAAAATGAAATATTTAAATCAGATTATAGAAGGTTAGAAAAAAAAATTGCTTGCCATAATCAGAATATGTGCATATACATACATCAATATATATATTTTTTTCTTGTACAGAAACGTTAAGACTATACTCCATTTTACCAATTATCTTTCGTAGAGCTATAAATGACTACGTGGTTCCGGGTCATTCAAGGTATGTCATAAAGAAAGGCATGAATATCGTTATACCAGCCTGCACCATACATCGCGATCCCGATTATTATTTAAACCCACACGATTTTAATCCCGATCACTTTGCAGACGATGTTGTGGCGCAACGTGAGTCGTGTGTTTGGTTACCGTTTGGCGAAGGGCCCCGTAACTGTATTGGCATACGTTTTGCAAAAATGCAAATGATTATAGGTCTAGTAAAACTATTAGGGCATTTTAAATTTTCCACATGCAATGAGACACAAATACCGCTGGCTTTTGATAAAACTAGCTTTGTTGTGGGCACGGAGAAAGGTATTTATTTAAAAGTGCAAAAAATATAGAGAAAATAAGAATTGTTTATAAAAGTAAACATTTTATTAACAAAAAAAATTTGTTATAAATTGCATTTAATTCATTTTTGGCAAAACTAGTCAGCATTTATATTACGAAATTGACTATGTTCATTTACTATCAAAAGAGCTTGGTAAGTCAATCTTGGTTATGTTACATGAAGTCATCTTATATAAAGAAAAAATGTTCTTATTCACAATTAAAGTCGTTAAGGATCAAAATGCAATTTAAGGCTAAAATATGAGCGGCTTAATGCAAATAAAAATATCCATTTGTAGACTGAAATAAGACAGCAGCATAATGTAATGAGTACTTTACTTGCTGCTGTACACCGAAACGGCAACGCTACTACATAATTGGACGCCGTTTTGCAAATGTCATGACCATCTATGGTAAAAAAAATATATATATATGTTGAAAATTTGTTCGACTTACAATCCTTAACTATAGCCATACGTCGCGAACTTAGCTTATGTAAGTTCATTTAAGATTCAGTACATTTTTTATCAAAACGATTCACGTTATACATTAATGTTATTTGTTATAAATATATATATGTGATTCCTAATTAAGATTTATTATTTCAAACTCACTACTTTGTTCTACCTAGAAGAAAGTTAAAGTACTTTTAAAATACTAGGAAGCACAAAACTATATATTGTTTTAATAATTCTTATAGTTTTCCGTAAACATTTTTTAATCTAAAAAACCTTTAATTAAAAGATTTATCGTGTAGTTGTATTTATGCTCTTCCGCTCAGGTGACAAGAGCTTGTCATTTCGATTGTTATTTCTTCAGTGCTTATTTGCAACCCCATAAAGTGTTTATGTATACTCTGGATCCTTAGAGATAGGGATGTCGTTTTAGCCGTGTCCGTCTGTCCCTATATTGGTTAAAATCAACTTTTATAACTTCTACACAAGCCCCAGAATTGTATGTGATGTCTAATTTTGGTAAATATTCCCAACAAAAAAAGCAACAGCAGATAAACAACACACATGTCTGTTTATCTTTATCACTTTTCTCAAAAAAATAAAAAAAAATTTGGCTGCATGCGGTAAACGATGATATATTTATTTATTTTTTATTATAATTATTTTATTTTAATTTTAATAAAACAGTTATTTTTGAGATAAAATCTAAAAAAAAACCGGGAACCCTGTTATATTCTGAGTACATGAAATAAAATACATACAAATACATATACATATATATAATCGTACATACATACATACATATGGGCTAATCCTGCGTAACGCACGCAACATTCGTACGCGTTTTTATATTAAAACATACAAATTTTTTGGTCTTTTACATAGTGTTTAGTAGGATTTTATTTGTATTTTTGAATGGCAAAAAACATAATTTTATAACAGGTATTTGTTGTGAAATAATTGATCACAAAGGTTCGTGACGCACGTCATAAAAAGTGGAAGTTACTTTAAAGTTGGAGTGTCTTTTCGTAATTTTTAGCGAATTTTGCATAATAAAGCACAAAAAACCTAAATCCTTTAAGAAAGATGAAAATAGGAGAAATCTGAAATAACTTAATTGGAGGCAAAAAAATTTGTAGTTTTTTGTAGCCGTGAACCCATTGTGACGCACGCTACGTGACGCTCGTCACATTTTTTCCACTAGAGTAATTCCATGTTATTTTTACCAGATAGTATGTAGTAATGCACGTATATACCTATATTGAAAACGGTTTTAATTTTTTTAATTTTGATAAACAATGGCAACCCTGTAGCCTGTATCTTTGAATTATTAAAAAATATTGCTGTGAACCCTTTATTTAAAAGGTCATAACTTTTGTTGTGTTTAAGATTTTAAAAAAATTCTTTTTGATTACAGTTGGCAAGATGCCAAGGGTTAAGAAATTAAATAAATAATTTTTTTAAATAATTTTTTTTAAAAAATGTATCTCAAAATTGTTTAAAAACTTTTATACAAAAAGCTATTTATATGGTCTAAGTACCCTGATATTTTTATCCATAATGGTGTCTCTACTAGTTTTCGAGATATTACAAAATATGAAGATGTATGTTTTTATTACTTCTTCATGCAAACTTCATTGGCTTCGTCACAATACACTTTTTTTAAAAAGTTGCTAAAACTAGATGGGAAATGAGTGAATGTGTTTTTGTATACCTAAGAGTTTTTTTTAACTCTGAAATTTTCCTAACACCGATAAACCAATAACAAAGGTTTTTAATGCAATTTTTGCCAGAATTCAAATCGTGACGCACGTCACAGAAATTGATATGTTATTTTT
>NDXZ01054670.1:19081-29901 GCA_003055125.1 Paykullia maculata
TTTTTGTTATTATGAAAATTTTAATTTTTTATTTGCAAAAGCAGAATATAAATTTGATTCAAAAATATAGAAAACTTTAAAAAAAAGTGTTTATTCTACTTACAATATAAAAAAACCTTATTTTCCATGACGCACGCCACAACGCATGGACCTGACATTTTATACCTAATTTCAATCTTTCCAAAATAGTTAACAAAAAAATTTTTTTACTGAAATTGAAGAGAATTAAATGAATAAAAATATAAGCCTTTGATCGGACCATCTATATTAACACCATAGTAATGATATGATCACCTAAAAAATGTTCGTTTCTTGTATAATCCTAACAGACCTGAGGTAGGATAGGATTTGGTATTATTTTTTGTATTAATGATCATCGAAATACATTTTTTTTTCTTTTATTTATAAAGTTAAACATCTAGTCTAATATTTAATTGAAAAAAAAATTGAGTTAGATTAATTTGAAGAATTTTTGCTTGGTAGACTGTTTCTGGGATTAGCCCATATGCAAATGTGTTTGTAAATATTTTGCAAATTGGACATTTATATTTGGACAATATCAAATAAAAACGCGATAAAAATGTAATAAATTTTCTATTATAAGATTAGATAAAGTGTCTATAGGTATGTGGCTATGCAAAAATTTAAACAACAACAAATCAGCTGATCTAAAGTCCACAATTGCATAATAGTTGTAAAGGTTTTGCCTTTTTAGTCGTAATTAGAATATTTTATTTTATAATTTCATGAATCTGATTAACTTTTCCAAGAACAATGGTCTAACTTCTTTTTGTAAAATTTTTGCTTCTATTTCCAACAAATAAAAGTTTGTTGTTGTAATTCTGTTGTTGTTGTTAATCTGATACCACATAATATAAATTTGCATTGCTTTTAAGAAAGAAAAAAATTTAAGTTAATATTAATAATATTATAAAAAAAATTTGTATTTGAACTGTTATAAACATATAAATTTTAGAATAAAAAATATTTCATTGTCTACTTATTATCCCCAACAGGTAAAATTTTTAGTTTAATGCCATTTTTGGCAGTAATCAAAAAATTTTTTTTATCGAACTCTAAAGGTATTTCCGTTTGGGAACAACATTCAAAGCGATAATGTTTCAGCAAAGAAATTAAACCAATCTTTGTTTGCATTTTACCAAAACGAGATGCAATGCAATTGCGGGGACCATCACCAAATGGCAGGTATGAGCAGGGGTGACGTTTTTCAATTTGCTGCGGTTCAAAACGGGAAGGGTCAAAACTCGAGGGATTTGGGTAATAATCGGGATCATTATGTATTGCGGCAACGGGTATTGTAACGGTTATGTCTTTTTCTAGAACATATGACGAATTTGGAATTTGATAGTCATTTTCGGCTTTACGTATCAAATTATGAAAAACGGGAAACAAACGCAAAGTTTCTAAAAAAAAAAACTTCAAAAGCTTATAATAAAAAAATAAACAGTGAAACTTACCTGCTATTACTTGTTCCAAATAAGTCATGGCATTCATGCCCTCATATGTCAACTCTCCCTTATTATCTTTTAATACCAACGAAATTTCGTTTCTTAATTTCTCTTGTATCTCTGGTTTTTTAGCCAACTCATACAGGCAGAAAGCCATAGTAGTTGAAGATGTTTCAAATCCAGCCAAAAAGAATACAAAAGTTTGCGCCGCCATTTGTTCCACCGTCAAACCTTGCGACAGATCAATTCCTTTCAATTCTCTAGCCTCATCTTCATTTTTAGCTTTTAACTCGATTATCAAGTCCATGAAATCATTACGTTTCACATTATTCTCTATACGATAGCTTACAGTTTCTCTAACGACATTTAAAAAGAAATCGCTTACATTATCAGTTAACAATTTCATATGCAATTTTCGTGCCAATTTGGGATTTGCTGACATAAGCGTTTGTACAAGATGACAATGACGTGGTTCATTAAATATGGATTTGCCCTTTTTTCTAAATTCCGCATTGGGATCGCTTAGACAGTTACAATCTATGCCAAAGGCACAAGTTCCAATGACATCAGTGGTAAAACGAGCACACAGATCTTTAATCTCCACTATTTGATCCTGAGTTAATGATACCTCTTGAGCTACAGCTTTCGACAAATTTTCACCAACTTTAACTACCGTGGGAAACATGTACTTCATTCTAGCCGATGTAAATACCGAAGTCAATTTAGTTCGCATTGCCCGCCATTGTTCACCCTCTAATGTTACTAAATGGCCAGTCAAAGGATCGTCCTTGACATTATTGAATACAGGACGATCATGAAAGTTAGCAAAATCTTTTATCAGAATGTGTTTTATTAAGTCCAAATCAAAAATCATGGCTGCCTTAGTCAGAAATATATAGTAGCCACAAAAGGGTGCCTGATCTTTAAATTTGCTGTACAAACGTTGATTTATATCTTTAAAATGAACAGTTTTTCCGATACCTTTAAAGTTACCAAGAAAGGGTAAAGGGGTCTCATGATAAACACCGCGCCTCTTCCAGTAGCTGTAGATATTATATAAATACAAGCCCAGCAATGTGACGACACTGAGCAATAAAGTGCTTAATAAATATAACATTTTTGTTGTTACCGTTAAATTTGTCTGTGCAATTTAAAATTCAAATTTATACTGATCAAGAGCGATCAGCACATAAAGCATTTTACTATGTAAGAAAAAGCTTTTTTCTAAAAGTATAGGAGTTGCCCTAATATTTTTTTATGTTTAAAATGTGTATAAAATATTATTATGGAAATTACTACATAGGATTTAAAATTGACAGTTTTACAAAGCTTGAGTTCAACTATTTTTTCGACTTTAATTACACTTTTATTTAAGGCTTGAATTGAACTTTATTAATACTTTATGTTTTTCCTTGAGTTCCAGTTACCTTTTCGCTGGAGAACGCTATTGAATTATAGTGTATTTCAACACTAGACATTTTTTTGCGACTGAAATTCTACTTGAATTACACTTTAGTGCTTATTGGGCATGAGTATTTAAAAAACATTAAAAAAATTGGTTAATAAATTTTAATGTTATTTTATTGGGAGATAACAATAGTTTGCCAACATCTTTTTCAAGGATTCAAGAGATTTTTTTTTTTATTTACGTTATCAGCGCTTAAATAAATTTAATTTGTCATTATACTTGTTATTGTATTTGTTTCTGGTAAAAAGAAACATACAAATATATATGTAGGCATTATTTGCCAACGGTAAAAGTCAACAGGTCTTTACTTTTCAGACATTCATTCTAAAGACCCGATTGCCATTACAATAGCCCTTCTTTTGAAAAAAGTATTTACCCTATTTAAGTTTAGTATTTTGTCGTACTTTGTTACAAATGAAATGCTTTTTCTTTTTCTTAAAAACTTTAAAAACTTTCCTTTTTGAATTCCCTTTAAAGAAATCTCAAGCACATTTATGTGTTTCATTGTCATAAAATAAGTATTTAAGATTTTTTTTTAATCTTCTTGAGATCCCACTTACAGAAGTATTGTTTAAAATCATGAATATACTATAAAAGTCAGCATTCTTGTATCCTCTTAATAAGGTTGAGGGCTTTTAAAAGACTTACTTACTTTTTCTTTTCAGTTGAGAGACAGATAAAAAAACGAATATTAACGTGAAAAAACATTGCCACCTTAATACAATTGTCGTGCTTAATTTAATGAAACATATACATATGTTCATATATATAAATAGCTGTAACAATAGCAACAAAACACAGGGTATTTCAGGACCGAAACTTCCTTATGTTTTTGAGCGAAGAAGATGATCCTCTTACGGGACAACTGTTTCTATTGGATGGCCTTAAATGGAGAAATATGAAAAACAAATTATCGCCCACTTTTACCTCGGGTAAAATGAAGCATATGTTTCCCATTATCATGGATATAGGAGAGCAGTTTATAAAGGCTATGGACAAGGATATAAAGAAACTAAATAATATTTTTGAAATAAAATATTTAACAGGCCGTTTTATCACGAATGTTATAGGAACTTGTGCTTTTGGCATCGACTGGAAAGGTTTATTAAAAAAATAACCGGCTAAAAAGTTACAAGTCTAATCCAAAATTCCCCATAACTGACACGTAAATTGCATTTTAAATAAATATCTGATGATATCAGTTAAAGATTGTCTACTACATACGATGTTTACAATTTTCCGTTTGAGAGCAAACAAGTTGATGAGAACAAAATAACGTAAGAGTGTGGGAAAAAGCTTTTATCTTACCTTAAAGTTGCTGCCCTAAGAAAAATAGGAAAATGTGGTAAATTGCAAAAAAAGTGCAAAAACTTTTTACAGTAATTAACACTTTTACTATATTAATTCAATCATACATATATATGTATATTTACAACGAGTATAAGAAAGTTTTTATAACTGTAATATTTTTTTTTTTTTGACATCTAAAACATGAAATGTACTTTGGTAAAAATCAAACATATATCGTGCAAATTCAAAACTTCCCAAATTAGTTTCATTATATCTTTAAATATATGTTATACATGTATATATAAACTTTTGTTAAACTCATTAATTAACTTGATACAAAAATTCAACTTACGTTTTGTATATTTTGGCATTTTTTCTTAATTATCTCTTAACTCTTATCCCTAACCTCTTACACAAATAATTTGACGCCATTAGCGTATAACAAAATATGCAATTTTTAGCAGGCATTAATGCACTTTGGCAACAGTAGATAATGTTGACCTTACACTTGACCGTGTATTTTACTCTGTACTTACTCTCTCAATGAGCTTAAATTATTAAAGCTTTGATAAAGAGCTTTACAGAATAACACATAATCAAAAATAATGAGTAATTGATACATACATAAATAACTTATATGTATCTAAGCTTATTATTTATTTTACTAGTCAATAATAAAAAATATTTGTTTTTATTAAGTTACATACACATATAACCTTTATTAAAACTATTAACACAGAATAACAAAATGCAACACAAATTTTTTTAGTGATTTTTTTTAAATTCAAATCTTCCATAATTTATTAAATTAGTTTAAATTTTCTATAAAAAAAAGTAATATAAACAAAAATTATTCGAATACTATTGGTACATATTCATTATACAAATTCATTAAAAAATTTACACTAAAAAAACGTTCAAAATTTTTTATAAAAATATTGATATTTTAGAATTTAATCAAATTTTTTAATGAATAAAACTATAATAAAAATTTTCATAAAATTTAAAATTTATTAAAAATTTCGTTAAAATTAAAAACTTATTAAGGATTTTTAATAAATTCGAATATTTAAAAAATAAAATATTTTTCTCTTTTAAATAGAAAGTTTATCAAAAATTGGCTTCACACAAAAACTAATGAAATCTATAATCTAAATTTTAACATTTTTATTTTAAAATTTTCTATACTCTTCCTTATTTCTCGCCTTTAACAACGCCCGCTCACTGCACTTTAGTAACTTTCAAGTAAATACCCTTCTCAGTGCTCAAGAGAAAACTTTTTTTGCTTAGTGTTAAAGGTATTTCGGTGGCGAGGCAGACAGAAAATTTAAAATTCTTTAAAAGTAAAGCTAAACCAATAAGGGTTTGCATTTTACCAAAACGTAAGCCGATACAATTGCGGGGACCTTCTCCGAAAGGCAACCACAAAACAGAATCACGTTCGGCTACCTTTTCGGGAGAGAAGTTATCGGGGTTGAATTTTAATGGCTCCGGGTAGTATTTCTCATCACGATGCATAGCAGCAATGGGTATAAGGATAGGCATACCTTTTCTTATAACCTGGTAAGGATAGCCGGGCACCACATAGTCTTCTAGGCAGGAACGATTGAGCACTGGTAAGACTGTGTACAGACGAAGAGTTTCTAGAAAAGAAAAAAAGTTTTTACAAATTAAAAGCAAAAAAAAATTGTTATTACTTACCCGCTACTACCTGCTCCAAATAGATCATATCTTTCATACACTCATAGGTAAACTGCTGATTATGATTTTCGAAATTTCGCAATATTTCCTGGCGTGCTTTCTCCTGTACCTCTTCATTTTGAGCCAATTCATATAGAGCAAAACCCATAGTTGTTGATGACGTTTCAAAGCCCGCATTAAAGAAAACAAATGCTTGAGCGGCAATTTCTTCTAGAGTCAAATTACTTAATTCATCACCATGTTCCGTTTTTATTAGTTTTTTATTTTTTAAATCAATTAACATGTCCATAAAGTCATTACGTCGTATATCGTTTTTTTCACGATATTCCACAGTTTCCCTTACGATACGCATGAAAAACGCCTCTATATCATCGGGGGTCTGCTTGAAATGTAACTGACGGGCCAGATCTATAAAACTAGCCATAAAAGCTATGACTAGGCGATTGTGGCGCTGTTGAACCAAAGCCTTGCGTCCCATTATTCTAAACTCGGCATTGGGATCTTTTAGACTGCTGCACTCAATACCAAAGGCACATGTACCAATGACGTCGGTGGTAAAACGAGCTAATAGTTCCTTGACTTCCACTATATTAAGTTGATCCTCAACCTTTTGATCCATTACCACTATGAATTCTTCAGCCACCCGTATAACAGTGGGAAACATGAATTTCATTTTACCCGAAGTGAATGTGGGCGACAGTTTATTTCTCATGGTCTTCCATTTTAAACCATCCAACAGAAACAATTGACCCGACAAGGGATCATCTTTCTCATTGTGATAGAAACCGCGATCGGTAAAATATTTAAAGTCCGTTATCAAAATTTTCTTTATCAATTGCGGCTCCAATACGAATACAGCTGGCTTGTAAAACCAATAAAAACCCACAAACGGACCGCTACCTTTGAATCTATCATAGTACTCTTGCCAAATTTCATAGAACCCCCTTGTCGTTTGGACACCTTTCAGACTACCCAGCAGCCAATGGGGCTCTTCACATTTTACACCCAACATCTGCCAGTACTCGTGTCTTTTGCGTACATGTAGATAAATGGCGATTAATAAACCACCCAAAGTAGTTATGAGAAATGTAAAAAGCGACATTGCAGATAAACAAGTTGAACTGTCGTGTTCAGTCGT
This sequence comes from Paykullia maculata, assembly GCA_003055125.1. Lineage (NCBI taxonomy): Eukaryota > Metazoa > Arthropoda > Insecta > Diptera > Rhinophoridae > Paykullia > Paykullia maculata. Next base: position 26,148 of record NDXZ01054670.1, read on the forward strand.
TAAAAGTAAACTAAATTAGCAAATGTCTCTTCTACAATATGAACATTTGAAATTCCATTTTTTCATTTACTAACAAGTCAATATATGTATATGCAGTGATATGATAGTGCGTAGTTGATAGTTTATAATTCTTTTTATTAAACTTATCCACTGGATGATTTAAAATAAGATAATACGAGTATTTTATTATACAAAACATTTTTTTTTTGGCTTCTTTGTGATTCTCATAAATTTTTCTTACAAAATTCTGGAATTAAAAATTTAATACAAGTTTTTGAGACTTAAAAATGTTATCAAATGTTTTTGTTTTTAAAACATTTAATATGACGACGTAAAGACTAGAATAGAGTAGAACCGGCTAACATGTTAATTTAAAAATAAACATTTTTTTTTTATTATTGTATGAATGTTTGTTTAACTGATCTCCCTCCCTATCTGAATGCACTTAGCAGAATTGATGTTTACTTTTGTTGCAAAATAAGTAGAAGGTTATTTAATAATATAATAAAAACATATTTTAATAAATGAGTAAATAACATAAAATAATTTTTGTTTTTAAAATGTATTTTTCAAAAAGTTGTGTACCCTTCACCACAGGTGACAAGGGTATACTTATATAGGTTTGTCATTCCGTTGGTAATTTCTTAAATATTAATTTAAAAACCTATTAAGGATATATATTCTGTTGAAATCAAGTTTTTCATCGCCCTGATGTATTAAGGACGGGTTAATAATATCCAACGATATTGGATATCACCGAAATCCGTCAATAAACGAGATATAAGCAAAACAACAACACACAAAAACTCATTATATTCGTGCGTTTTGTAAAATTAAAAAAAAACTAATTGGTCCAATATCCGCACAAAAATATTGGTAAAAAACCTATGTGGACAAACATGTATATCATAAAAAAATCAAGATTTCTAAAGCTTTACATATATACATACATACATACACTTCCAACTACGCACCTACACATAGTAAAGAGTATATAAGATTTGGCAAAGTCGAATACAGCGCTCTTGCTTGTTTTTTGTTTTTATTTAAAGTATTATAATTGAATTATTGCGAAAAACGCAAATACAAATAATAAACCAGCTATTTTTCTGTTCGTCAAATTATCAGTTAAAAACCCGGTTTTTTAAATTTACCTTTATTCAAGTCTTTGTTTTTCCCTACTTGTCTGGCAACGCTAGACAAAAGCAGGTCTGGTTTATTTAATAAACAGAATTTGTCTTAAAAAAAAAAACTAAAAATAAACTTTTATTTATTATCGGTATGTTATGTTATGTTTTCATGTATGTATGTTTGTATGTTCTAGCACCTCTTCTGGGGGTGTAAGGTATAAGCAATTTCAAAATCATATAGATTAATTTTAGGGTTTGTTTATTTAATTTACCCTAAGCGCGCGCATCAATAATTATTTTTTAAACTGGTAGTAAATCTTAAAAAATCCTAAACTCACATTTCTTACTTAGTTTGAATCTACAGATGTTTATATACATAAATATATGAAAAATAATTAGAATTTACATTACACAAAGTGATCTACTTTGACTGTAATATGTTTTGTAGGCTTAAACAAATTGTTTTTACACAAAATATTTGTAAAGCTTAGCATTTCAACATTAACAAAAAAAACCCAGAAGAGATATAATAAACATTTATAACTGTTTTATTATTATTGTCTTAACTGAGATTCATATTTGTATGTTTATTCTAGAAGTTTTACTTTCTAGTTATGTATGTTCACTTACGAATGTGAGACTTGTGACTAAGGGCCTTTAATCTTTTTTTATAAAACTTTATCAGTTTTATTTTAAAAATGAAAATATTTAAATTAACTTTACTTTAATTTCGTTTATTATTCTATTTTTATTGTTAAAAAATGACTCAAGAAAAAACAACATTGACATCAATAGATGCAATAATGTAAACTTTATCACAAAATGTTATTATTTTTTGCATATTGCATGTCCAAGTTTTCAATGAAATCAAAGAAAATTTTAACATATACTGCAGCAAATAATTTTTAAAATAAATTTAAAAAAACTGTATGTTATTTCGTACAAAATTGGTGGCTTTTTTATATTGCAGGGTTATCAATGCTTGAGAGCAAGAAAACAATGACCGACGTCTTTGGCATGACGAGATAAAGAATACAACATAACAATTAATGGTACTGTTCATGTTCGTTTATATTTTTTTAAGAGTTGGGGATAATATTTCTTTTGTTTCAAGTCTTTATAATCGATCAAAAGACTTACTGAAATATTTCATTCATATTTCTGATTTTTCACCTTTCAACTAAGCAACCATCAGCTGATATCCCACATACATACATAAATACATTTAAAGCACCCAGAGTGCTTCCATTTTTCTATCTATTTATATAAATATAAAACAGTAACGCGACTGATTGACTCATCATCGCACAGTCCAAACGCATAAAGCTGGAGATAGGATACTTTGGACTGTAGGTTTCTCTCCTGTTGTATAGATCCACTAAGAAGGGATTTTTTGAAAATCCAAATATTTAGCGGGTAAAAAAGGAAAAAATCGGTAACCTTATATCTGCTAAATTAAACAAGAGACAACTATAAAAAGAATTGTTTTCTACTTAAAAAATAAGTAGATAGGTGTCTGGTACTTTTTTTAAAATTTGAGAGCCTGGGGGGTGAAAAAGGGTAAAAATTATACTTTGGTACTTTTTTTGGACCGTAATAACTACTAAACCAAAAAACATAGAGACAAAATTTTAACTACGTTCCTCACTTCTCTAAAAAATAAGAATACGTTTACGATACTTTTTTGAAAATTCAAATTTATAGGAATAAAAACCGGGAAAAAGTGTTAATTAGTAAAAAAAAAACTGATCCGATTTTAATAAAATTTAAAACAAAGGTTCCTTTAGACATAAAAAATTACGTTATAGAAAAAGGGGGAAGTTGTAGTAACCAGTTTGGGATAGCGAAGCAGACCGGGTCCAAGCTAGTAAGTTCTAAATAAAAAATATCAGTTTTAATAAATAAGATGTAGTTTCTATAATTAAATTTTAATATTATTATTATGATTTTATAAAAAAAAATATAAAAAAAACTCACATAAATATAAACTCAAAATATTTTGATTTTCTAAATATGTACATATATAAAAATTAAGAGTTTATAATTGGATATTGTATAAGCAAAAACAAAAATGATTTTTGTTTTGATTGTCAAAAAATCAGATAGAAAATTTTTTTCATTACATTTTATGTCCACGCTATCCCACTTCAAATAAGACGAAAAGAAACACAACCCTGATACAATGAAAAATCATACGTGTTTAGAAAAATTTTTAAAAATGGTGAGAGCTATACATACGACTGCCAAACTTCTATACGTATTTGTTGACATTTCATTACATATTGTCTCAGTAGAATAGTGTGAAGCTGGCTTTAATAAATAAAATAAAACATTAATAAATGTAAAAACTATATATTTCATATCTATCATATTACTAAATCGTTTAATGATTGAAATAGTTTCTTCATGACAGATAGAACACTTCGCTGTGTATTTTGAAAATATTTTTTTTAATTGTTGAAAACATCATTAAAAAAATACCATTTAAAGGTATTAAAAAGATTTTTAACACGGTTGAACGCACAATTATTTGATCGTGCATATCATGGGAATATTCTCAAATAACCATTTTTGTTTTTGATTTTATCAATTTATTATTGTTTTTATATAAAAAAAAAAAAAAA
>NDXZ01054682.1:0-22312 GCA_003055125.1 Paykullia maculata
ATGTCAACATACGAATTCGTCGTGTTGTGCGAAATTCTCGTTCGACCCAATTGTGTTTACACCATTAACCAAAGCAATTATAAATAAAAAATAAAAATACATAAATATTGTTAACACATGTCTATTAAGTTTATATGAATACATGCGTAAGTGGTTAACCAAATTAAATCATAAAAGTTGTTTTAAAATGTTTATGAATTAAATTTAAAACACAAATAATATGAAAGCAAATCTTAACTTTGAAGTTTTGACTACTTAATCATGTGCTCCATATGTTATAATAAGAACTAAGAGTTAGAAATTTATCACGCAAAAGAAGCCATTCAACAAAATGCTGTTAAAATATATTCCTAAACAATTTTATAGCAAATAATTAATTGCGTTTTTAAAATGTTACATTTCCAGGCTCAAACACACATATGTCATTAAAAGGTTTATTGTTTGCCATTTGAATCTCTTATTAAACTTATGTTTCCTTATTCACATTCCAGATGATGACTATGGACAAAAAACCGTCTCGGTTTTGGTCGATGGCATAGAAACAGATTTGGAAGTTATTGATCATCCAGCCTGCGAAATGTCGGTAAGTAAAGAATTTAAAAGAAAAACCCTTTAAATTTTACTTTCTATTGCCAGGGAAACCTTCACACACAAAAAAAACATTAAACATTAAATGAATATGAAAAATTGAAAATGTTGTAACGACGCCAAAGTGTAGGTCAAGTTCACACTTGAATAACTTTGTCAGTATGTGTGTAAGTGTGTGTGTGTGTATGTACATGTGTAAATAAACCTTTTAAAAGGGGTAGAATATAAGATAAAATCTGTTGCCAATTTGTTTTTTCAATTTGTCAGAACAATGTTAAGTGTAGATGACATTTTTTTTTTTTGAAAGCTTCCATTAACACTGTTTTGTCCTTTTTCTTTCCTTTTTATGGCGTTTTTCCAATTAACATGTTTGTAGTTGTTTAATTTTTTTTATGGTATACATATGGTTTTTAATGGGAAAGAGATTTTTCATATAAAAAGATTTTAAAAAAAGAGATTGAAAATACCCATAGTAACCTCTTGCAGTTTTCTCAGTTACAGTGTTTTATTTTGAGTGGTAATTTTTTGTAGGCTGTGAGCGAAAATAAAATTTTAATAATTTTATTCTTGTTAAGGTTATATTAAGTATTCTTTACAAGATCTGAAAGGATAAAAACCTCATTTCCGTTATTTTGTAAATCACTTCACTTTACCTTAACCTTTGATTAATTTTATTTAAAGATTTTCCAAATAAGCATTTATTTAAAAATAAATAATTTCTTAGGGTATAGGTAAGTGATTTGAAAAATGTTAGAGATAAAGTTTTTTTATTTCCTGCTATAGTTAGTGATAAAATTTGTTACAAATAACCTTTTGAGCCGAAATAAAAACACTTAAAAGGGCTATGACTTGACCTAGCCCCAACACAAACATTCAATAAAAAAATGTTGATTTAAACATTTAACTGACTTATAAATAATCAAATTAAAAAAAATCAACAAAAAATAGTTTGATATAAAGTAAAATATATTTATCGTATTTTATGATATTTTAATCTACTGTTGCCCCTATTTACCATTACCGCTTACAAAGCCGTTTAAAGAAATGGAATCGAAAACCAAATTAAGCCTAGATTGAGCCATAATTGACTCCAGCACTCACTTAAAACCTATTTCTGAAAATTAGCTTAACGCACATTAACCTGTTTTAAATATGTGAATCAAACTAAAGTTTGTAGCAAAATAAGTTTTATACCAACTCTTAAGTCGGTGTCAAAAAAAATTAGGAAATGTTCAAAAAACACGGTGAGTGGTCTGGTGAGTGGTCTGGTGAGTGGTCTGGTGAGTGGTACGTGGTTCATATCGTGAATACCCAGTACAAACTGGGTAATGTTGTACTCTTACTCAATAACATACTTTTCAACGAGTATAACATACCGTCTGCATTACTAAGAAGTAGTTTTCTAATAACAATATTATATTGTGAAACGTAATACTTTATTAATCAGATATCTAAAACGAAATAAAAGCTGCATACACTGTGGCTGAAAAAATTGTTAGGAGCCACTTAAATTAGTTATTATGATTCTCATTTGGTTTAACATACTTTAAGTATAAGTATTAATATTTTCGACGAATGTTTTTCAATTTCATGACTGTCAAAACGACTCTTAAGATTTTTTCTAAATGTTTCTGTAACACGTAACGTACAGAAATAACATACCTCAGTCTCGTTCTTAGGAAGCCTAATATATTGTTAATAATCATTTAGGTAAGACCACGCAATCAATTGGGCATTTTACTTATTGAAAGCAAATAGTTATATAATATTTTAAAAGTATTGAATTATATAATTCCTGATTTATAATCTAAACGGCTCCTTTATATGTTGATAGTGAGTAAACACTAAATGACATTAAAGTAATGAATTCACAAAATCCCTTTTTGTAAGCGAGGGAGGTAATGACTTATTTAAGTTCCTAATTGTAAGCGATCGTGGTAAGTACTTGCCTTCAATGACATTGCCGTGTTAAAGTAATGTTTTTGCTGGGTAGCTACACATTTCATTGGAAGATTTTGTTAGCTTTCGGAAGTTTTGAGCAAAAATTTGGTTTGATTTAAACAACTTTGAAATAAAAATACTTTTTGATAACTGATTTTTTTTAGAATTTTAAATAAATCACATAGCTTTTATTCTTATAAACTACTGTGCCTCAAATGTTGTTTTTATCAGAAAATGTAAAAGAGTAAAAGTGTTCTAAACCTATAAACATAAGTGAGGTTACATTAATGTTTATAAAGATTATTAAAATGAAGGTCATAAGCTTTTTAATACTTTTCTAGTCTGATATTTATTATCTAAAAGTAAAACAATAAGAGCTACAAACACACATATATACACACACAAACATTCAAGTACAGTAACAACAGCGCTGCCCCATGTTCATGCTTTTGCTTTATTTTTCGATATTCTCAAACTTAATAACAACAACAACAGCTTTAACGCACATTATTTCATTAATTTTATAGTTTGCAATGAAAAAAAAGTGTCGTAAAACATTTTATTACCTAAACACACACACATACATACATACATATATATATACATATACATATATATGTCTATAGTATGTGCAAGTCTACGGTAAATACTTTTTAATACTCTTTTCTTTTTCTCTCTACCATTAGTTTTTAGAGTGTTATGCGTTTGTTCTGATGATTGTAACGAAAAACAAGTAAGAGCGCTATATTCGGCTGTGCCAAATCTTACATGCTCTTAACGACATGTATTTATGTATACATGTATGTGTATATATATGTACATATGTATGTATATACATACGTATGTATTTAGATGTGCGAAAGGTATTTAAAGTCTTAGAACACTTGATTTTTTTTATCATAATAATTTTAGTTCATATAGGTTTTTCGTCCATATCTTACTGATTCTGGGCCAATAAGTAAATTTTTTTTCAAATTTTTCAATTTTTGGTGATTTTCAATAACAAGTATTGCGGGAAATTTTCTGATTGTTTAATACTAGTAACAGGTCCGTATGGCATCGGGGGGCTGAAAAAAGTTAATTTAAACAGACGGATAGATACATAGATGGACATGGCTAAATCGACTTCCCTATCTATAAGGATTCAGAATATATATACTTTCTGGGGTCGCAAATGAATAGTGTAGAAATAACAAACGGAATGATAAACATATACATATATACCCTTGCCACCTGTGGTGATATACCCTTCACCACATAGTCCTACACGCACCTTAAATTAAATCGATCAGTTAGGAATCAATTCTAAGCCCGTTCGTATGTTCGTCCGTCTGCTTCTCTGTGTAAACTTTGTCATTTAATTAGATCGTAATTTTATATACATTTTCGTTAAATTTGGATGGAATTACTTTTAAAGCCCAAAAAACGCACTTTGCTGATTTTGGTTTAAATTCAGTCCATGAATTCATTAAGCCCCCAGACACACGTTTTTCCGAAATTGTACTTAACCATTACAACCTCCCTTATAATCACTCGCAAAGACAAATGTGTTTATCAAATGTTGAGGGTATCGGTCCAATATTGGCTGCAACTCTCAAATAAGGTCTATTTACGAAAATTATCCAGACGCATATAAAACATCTAATAATACTAAAATCAATATGAAATTATTAAGAATAAGAGTTTAATTTCAAATAACACACATCAAATTTTGTCATAATCGGTTTAAAATTTGTACAAGCTCCCATATAAGGCACGATCCTGGATAATATAAATTCATTTCAAATAATGTTTTGTTTTACATATTGCATTGCGTAGGGTATAATATAGTCTGAACTAACTGACCACAACTTTTCTACTTGTTATATTTGTTTTTGCAGGCAGAGGCATTTTGTTCTACATATAATATTGATTTGTTTGTGGTCGTCTACTCGGTGGTGGATCGTTCCTCCTTTAAACAGGCTGAAAAGATTCTGCAATATTTAAAGGAGAATGAAATGCTGCTGACAAGGGGTGCCATTCTGGTGGGCAATAAAACGGATTTGGAAAGACATCGAGAGGTGAATAGACAAAGTAAGTACAAAGGATGTTGATATTTAATTTTAAAACAAAATTGTAAATTTTCTTTTTGATAAATTATAGAAATTAACTTTAACATTCGTTTGATATTATTTTAGTTGAGTATTTTTTTTTAAATTTAAAATTCTTTAAAACTTAAACCTTTTTAATATTTGGTTTGTTTAAAAAATTTTCCATTTGCAACTTTTTGTTAACTTTAGTGGCCCGCAAATTGGCCAAAGAAATTGCCTGCAAATTCATCGAAACCTCTTCCGGTCTGGACCACAACGTTGATGAGCTTTTAGTTGGCATCGTAGCACAGGTCAAACTAAATCCCCAACGTCTACGCAATTTAAGTGAAAAAGATCGACAACGTTTGAATCTACAAAGTGCCATACAGAAGCACAGACGCCTCTACACTGCGCCACGGCGTATGGTAAGACAAATGTCCATGTGTCAGGCGGATGCTGTAGATGCAAACTACGACGATAAGGATGGCGGCGATAATAACGACAATGAAATAGTGCATGATGAAAATCAATCAAACAACACTATGGTGACAGGAGATGATGGCATTGGTACAGGCAGTGAACGTACAGTTAGCACAAGTTTGTCTTCATCGAATGCGGGCAAATCGTGTGCATCGTCGTCCAGTCTAACCAAGGGACCAGTAAGAAAAACCACAAAACGTACTTTAAATTTGGAGAGTATATTAAAAATGGGTGAAAGTGAGCTGGAGGATGAGGAAGAGGTCCAACGTATGGGTGGTAGTAGTCAGCACTTTGGACTTTACAATGCCAGACCTTTAAGTAAATTTGAAATGTTAACTAACAACATGAAAGCATCCAGTGGCAGAACACCCTTTGGCAGTGTTAATTCATCACCAAAGTCAAGGAAATCCTCTGAAAGTGCTTCTGGTCCGGGCAACACCAACGTCAAAGAATCTAAAGAAAAGAATGCGGAGGACACTTTGCTTAATGACAGTAAAACCATGTCCAAATTGACCAGTCGCACTAAGGTTTTTCTTTCCTCTGTGTTGCGTTTCAAAAAAGCCATAAATGTGACAAAACGTAGAAACTCCTCTTCGTGCAGTGATTTATTTGTTATTTAAAAGGAATTTAAACAAAATAATAAACTGCAAACTAAACATAAAAGTAACAACAACAAAATCAAAAGAAAAAAAGTCTTCAAAATATTAAACAAAAAACAGACCAACTGAATGTATACAAAAAATAGTAATAAATTTAATTTATAATTTAAGAAAAAAAAATTTAAAAAACATGTTTCATCGCTGTTCATTGTAATAATCAATCATTCATGCAAAACGGAATTAAAAAAACATTTCTTTTTTTTTATTAAAAAAGAAAAAATAAAAAATTGTTAAAAGCAATTTTTTTTAGATAAATAAAATGTCATAAATCAATTTAGATTTTTTTACTTCGTGCAAAAAAAACAACATGAATTAAAAATAAAATTTTCTAGGTTTCACAAACAGAACATTTTGTTTTTTAATTTTTAAAATCACTTGAGTTATTTGTCCATTTACCTGAAGAGAAAATTCAATTTCATTAAAAAATTTCAAGTTGATTTTATTAAAAAATAATAACAAAATCGGGAACAAATTAAAACAAAACAAATTCATATCGATGAATAAAATCATATTGGAAAACTAAAAAAGATTATGATAAATGGAAAATTATAGGGAAATAAGTTTTGTAGTGTCAGAATAACGAATTCGATTGCATTTTAACAAAAATTTAGATTTTAAAAGGAGATGTAATTTCTGAACTAAACCTAAAATGTTTATTTAATAAATTGTTTTTTTTTTTTAATTTGAAACCACTAGAAAAACAATCGTTACTTACCCGAAATGAAAAGAAAATCTAAAAAGAGAAAACAAAAATTTTAAATGTTAAATGGCTTCGTGAAATTTTATTGCAAAAAAAAGTGAAAGAAAAAACAAATAATATTTTAAATTTAAAAGGTGAGGAATTCTTTAAAAACTTTTTAAAGATTTGTTTGATTTGTGTACTTACAACAAGGTCAACAACATATGTATCTCCTACACATTATTTAATGAGAAAAAAATTCTATTTAACTTTAAATTCTATTAAAGATGATTAACATTCGAAAGCCCTATAATGTAAAATATATGTTAAAAAATCTTTTTATATATTTAGATGAGAGTAAAAATGGCTACATTTACTTGCTTTATATATGGGAAGTCCCCTACTTAGACAAACATAAATATTTACACTGCCATCTATTATAAGTTTACGTTATCGAGAGCGCACTGTATTGAAGAGAAATAATTAAAAAAAGTTTTATAAAAGAAGACGGCAAAATTACTTTAATCAAATAAGGTGATCTGTAAAATGATTCATCAAACCTTAATAAAAAATAAATTTCTTAAATGAAGTAAGTGCGAGTCAACGAATTTAAAATCCTATTTTTGTTTTTTTTTTTATTTCACAATTTCACGTCTGTTGCGATTTTAAAAGACGCCTGAAGTTAAGCGTTGGTCTGGGTTATGTTGCTTTTAAGGGTATCGGTTGGTTGCGGCTTGTTGGCATTGTCTTTCGATGTCAGTTAACCAAAAATAAAATCCTAATTGAACTAAATTTAATGGGATAAGCAAAGCCCTAACTTTTGAATGCTAAAAGTTTATTATGGAATTTATTGTGTTTTTTTGTATTTCAAATTTGTTAAATTTTACCCGGAAAAAAAAGTTGAAAATTGAAACTCGTAAATTTTAAGCGTTCGAACTAGATATATTGGCTCTTGTTTTTGAAAAAGTACGAACCAATAATGTCAGTAGCTCCAGATCCGCACTAAACAATAATAAGTCATGTATAAGTTGGCGTCTTTTGACATCATATATACAAGTTTGTAAATATGGATGGAAATTTGTTCGAATTCTAATAGGTCCACCCATTTGTAGTTGGCAACCCAAATACTTTTTGCACCAATAGATGCATTATCACTTATATTTTCAATAAGTGATAATTATGTATTATTAGTATTAGTATTAGTACTAGGTAGAAGAACTACCAATTTTTGTGTACATAGGTTTGACGATACTGTAAGTAAAAGAAAAACAATGTACCAGCTTCCACAACTGAAACTATTTTCTCTGTGCAGTACTTACTTTTATACCTTTTTAATAAATTTCAGTAACATTTTAACATTTTCCGTGTCTGCCATAAACAACATATTTTCCTGTTAAAATAACATCAAAAAAGAGCGCCAGCTGAAGATTTTTTTTCGTCCACAAATAGCGGCACACTTAAATTTACCTTATATTAACGTTACCTTACAGGAAAACCTTAACTTGTGCTAAATTATTGCTTAAATGCTTATTTGTTTTCAAAATTTCTCATAAATGGAAAATATATTTAAAACATATCTTCAAAATAAAAATATGTAAATCAAAAACTATTTAATCTACACAGTTAGCAAAATTTTTTTTAAAAAATCTATAGAAAGTTCTCTTAAGAAAAAAAGTCGACCATAAAATGTGTAAAAATTTATTGAAAGTTAGCCAAACAGAAATGTTTCCTTTAATCTTTTAGAATTTTGTATAAAAATCAAAAGTAAAATAATTTTAAAATATTTTAAAATTTTGGAAAATTTCTTTAAATTGAAGTTTTCAAAAAAAAAAAAAATTTTTTAAAGAATTAAAAATAACAGTTTTTAAAAGACATCTTTACAAAGAATTAATAAATATGTTTGTACCAAGAAAAAATTAAATAAAATAAAAATCAATTATTTAATCAAAGGGCACCATTTACATATAAATAAATAATAAAAAATTTTAATAATAAAAAAAAACACACATATCGCAGTAAAAATTCAACTTTAAAAAACGTAATAACTTTACTACTAACTTACTCGAATATCATTTACAATATAACAGTCATTATAATTGTTAAACAATTTACAAAAACAAATTAGTAAACATATATACATATCTACATACATATATGCATATACATATATGTTCAAACAAAAAGATATTCACATAATAAATGAAAATTGCTCAGAAAATTTTACATTTAAAATATTTAAATGATAATTTAAACAAAAAAAAAAAAAAAACAAAAACAAAAACAACAACGTAAACAGGTTAACGATACTAAATTGAAATAAAAAAAAAGTTTATAATTATAAAATAAAACAATAAATCAGCAACATTAAATATTTACAAAATTAAAATTTAAAGAAATTTATTTTAATATTTAAAATCTTTCTTTTACAGATCTGTTATATAAGAATTTAGTTTTTATTTTCTAAATTTTTAGAGGGTAAAAGTTATATTCCTTATATTTATTATTCTTTTTAAACGAGAAAAATTTTAAAAACTAAGTTTTTTAAACTTAACTTCAAAATAATTTCGAACGTTTAAAGGTATTAATTAGAGATAGCAGATATTACAAAAATATGTTAAAGAAATGTTTAAAATTTTTTCAAAATTTTTAAATCCGTATTCAAACACATATCATTATACATACGTCCGTATTTTTAAATAAGGTGTCAATATTTAGTTTTTATAAGTGCTAAAAAATTCGAACCTAAGTTCAAAATACAATTGACTATGCAAAATCTTTCTTTTTATTTTACATACGTATGTGCATATGAGCATAAGCCCCCCTTTTTAAAAAAAAATTTTAACTTACCAAACGTTTATAAAGCAAGTTTTTTATTGAAATTTTGATTTAAGAACCTTTAATAAATTCTGGTTTTTTTAAACAATCGGAAAATAAGAACATACGTTAAAAACATTTTTTTTTATTCAAAAATATATTACTTTCAATGTAGATGCACATTTTTTTTTTTTGACTTTATAAAAATTTAGCTTTTTAGATCAATTAATAACTGTTTGTAAAAAAATGTAAGAAAAAAATTTTTGTTTTTTAATGAGTATATTAAACATATGTATTACATAAGTTACATAAGTTAAGAGTTGATCCTTTGTCTCTCTCTTATTTACATATGACAAAGTTTGGGTCATACGTCATTTGTCTTTACAGCTTAAAATAAATAAATATAAGCGTCCTAACTGCTATATAGGGCATACAATTTTATTTAACTAATTAAATAATTCTCACAAAAGGATATGGAAACATAAAGTTTTATTTAAAACATTTCATCGTGTGTTTGGAAAAAAATTAAAAATTCTTTCTTGTTTGTAGAAAAATAATTTCTTATGTTCTATGCGGCAAACCAAAAAACATCTGATACAATATAGACAACCATTTAGTTCTTTACTGTTAAAATCTGTATTATACCTTAAGGGTTTGTAGATTATTTTGCTAGTTTTACAAAAAGGAAACTCTACCAGATGTATCTGGAATTACCAATTCGCAAAGAGAAAATTAGAAAAAAAACAACTTTATATTGTTAAAATTACAAATCAAATGCAAACATTATATATAACCCCTGGTCCCTCCCTCCTGCTGAAGTGTATACAAAAATTAGTTTGAGATTTCAATTTTTAACATATATTTTTGAGTAGGTTATAAAAATTAAAAAAAAATTTAGTTAAAAATACAATGTCTGATTAAAATAAACTTGTAAAAAAAAACCTTAATGCTTTTATAAAAATTTGTACGATAATCGTTAATACTTTTCTACTTTTTATGTTGTTCGTTAATCGTTACCCTAAATGGAAAAAAAAAAATTCTTCATAAAATTATAGATAAATAATAATTTTTTTTTTAAACTAAAACTTCTTTTTTTCACTTATAGTTTATGCTCAAGCTCAACTACACTACACTTATAAATTTAACTTGAATTTTTAATCTATAAAGAAATCAAATTGTGATAAAAACTATTTTTTGCACAAAAAAAATAAATTTAAAAACTATTTTCATTCAGCATTAAGCCTGTATTAAAGTATTTAATTTTTAGTTTTTAACTTAAGCTTTTGTATATACAAAGTTTGTTAATTATATTGATAGCTATGGTAAATTGACTTTCTATAACGAAACCCAAAATTTTTTTTTAACTTTAATGTTCAAATAGTTAAAAGATAAAAAAATTTTTTATTATTATTAAATGTATTTGTATTTTATTTTTGACTTGTATTAAGTGTTTAAATGTTATTAACAAATTTTAATTAAATTAAAATTTAATCTAATATATGTATGTATAAACAATAATTTATTACAAAAAAAAAAACAAAAAAAACAAACGACATATAAAAATAAGTTTATTGTTTCAAAATTTAAAGTAAAAAAATATGCAAAAATAAAACATAATTAAATGATCAAATATTTTGCATTAGTTAAAAACAAATTAAAAAATAAATTTAACTTCAACAAAACAAAAACAAAAAAAAACACCATTTTTACTTCATTCATATATAAATATATTGTTATCAGAAACATGCATACATTCATACACACACATACATATAACTACTATACAAATCATATACTATAAATACATTAAAAAACTAACACTTATACTAACATACATACATTAGAATTTATATAGTCTCTTCAAACTCTATTTAAATATTTATACGACAAAAACAACAACAACAAAAACTATATTTGTACACTTTTCATACAAAAATATTAACCCATTATTAACACACACATATACACATATACATACATACCTATACTATAAATACTATAGATACGATTTAATGTTTAATAATAAAGACATCATATGACAATGTAGTATTAAATTATGAAAAGAAAAGAAAATATTACAGATTTTTAAAAAACAAATAACATAGTTATTAAATTAAAATTTAAACGTTTTATAACTAAAAATAATTATAGCTATTCATACGAATACTTAAAAAAATCTAACATTTCAAATTACATTTAAAATGTAACAAAACAAGAAAAAATCAGTAAAAAAAAAACAAATTTCACACATGAATTAAAAAGGAATCAAATGAATTGAAGTTTTAATATATTTTACTTTTGGAACTGTATAAGGGGTGGTGACGCAAAGTTTGTGTAAACCCCAACCCAAACTGCCAACCTCACCCACTTGTGGTGTTACATCCTGCTTTACCAACTTAGACTGGCCTTTGGCAGAAAGACACAAAATTAGAAAATTACTAAATTCACTACAAATCAGGGAAAAAACATATAAATTTTTCTTTTTCTCACATAATACACAAGCCTTTTCTATCGGTGATAATGCAAATTCTGCACTGCTTGGTACTTTTTTGATATAAATAGTGTTTCCATACTTTTTTCCGGACATAAATAACAAAATATTTTTAACACATTTTAAGTATAAAAAACCCGAATAATAACAATTGTTTTTAGGTCAAAAAAATAAAACTTAGAAAATAGAGAGACTATAAAAACATTCGTTACTAGTAATCGCTAACGGTTAAAATTCGACCGTAATTCACTGTTTGTTTGTTTTTAGAAACTTCTTACAACTATCAAAATTTATACATATATTTTACCTTTTTGCATCCATTTCCCATATGAACTTTTAATATTCTAAATATTAAACTTCACCGTAAATACAATAATTTTTACGTATTAATGTATAGAAACATAAAACATCGATTACTTTAAAAAGGTCTCTATTTAAAAAACATCAAAACAAAAAATTTACAAATTTTAAACTCTTTTGCTCTTTTTATCTTAAATGTTACTTTTTTTCATATCAGAGCAAGAAAGAACTCTTTAAATTTTTATTTTTTTTGAAATAAATTTTGTTGTGTTTGTTTCCAGTTTTTTTTATTTTTTTATTTAAGGTTTACACGAATATGTATTTTGGAATGTGCAAAACACACTTTTGTACTCATCCCTTAAAAAAATGTCAACAAAAAAAAAACACTCTTTATAGTAACGAAATGGTGATAATCTAATCAAAGTTGTTTATCATTTTTACCTTTTTACCTTAAAGTTACTACAAAAATCTATTTCTTTTTTGCTCTGTATTGAATTATCATACATACATTAATATGATTAGATATGTTATCGAAACAGCATGATAAGACGGTAAAAAACATTGCACTTTTACGTAATGCATACCCAAATAAACTTTCATATATTATTATAAGTAGTAACGTTATAGTAATTAAATTGAATTAAAGATTTATTGCATTTCTAATTTTAAGTTTTCACCAATGCAAATTCAGGTTTACTTTTGTTCTGTCTATTTTAAAAACATTTATCCTATTTTTTTTTTAACTAACACTTTATTATTAACTATTAAATTATTAGTTTCAAAGTTTTTTTTTAGAAAATCCACTATCGATCACAACAAAATTTAGAGATTTAGTTTTTTTCATGCTCTCTTTATTTTAAAATGTAAACTATTGAACGAAGGCTGTTTTGCATAATTTGAGAGTTAATAGTAAATATGCGAGAAATTCAAGGAGTAAGTGACTATTTAGAGACTGCTTATTTAAACTTCATGACGCATAATAAAACATTAACAAATATATACTTATGTAGTTACCCAGCAAAAACTGGGAAATGGCTTGTTCCTACTCAATATTGTTATTATTAGTACCGTCTGCATTTCTAAGAAGTAGTTTTCTAATAACAAGATTATATTGTGAAAAGGAATAATTTATTTGTCAGACATCTAATACGAAATAAAAGCAGCATATACTTCGGTTGTAAACATTGTTAGCAGCCACTTAAATTAGTTATTATAATTCTCATTTAGTTTAACCTACTTAAAGTATAAGAAATTCTATTTTTGACGGATGTTTATTAATTTTATGACGGTTTTCAAACCGACTCTAAAGGTTGTTTCTAAGTGTTTCTGTAAAACGTAACGTACAGAAGTAACAAATCTCAGTTTTGTTCTTAGGAAACCAAACGTAATACATTATTGAAATTAAGTTCCATACAATTAGTTGAATATTTTACTTATTAAAAGCCTGTTGTTATATAATATTTTTAAAGTATTGACTCATTTAATTCCTGATTTATAATCTTAAGGGCTGCTTTATTTGCTGATAGTAAGTAGTTAGTAACATAATGATATTAAAGTAATGAATTTAAAAAATCCCTTTTTTTTTATATTTTAAATTTCCTATTTGACCTTTTTTAATTTTCTATTTTAATTTCGATATTTTTATCCCTATTTGTAAGTGGGAGTGGTAATGACTTATTTAAGTCCCTATTTGTAAGCGAGCGGGGTAAGTACTTGCCTCCAATGACATCGCCGTAATGAGTTAACAGGCTGAAAGGTAAGTAGTGCAACTATTATATTTTTGTCATTTTAAATCACTACGAAGCAATGCAAGTTTTTGTTGGGTAGTTTGTGTAATAGGAATTTTGTAAATGTATTCCCTATTTACGCAGCATTTTAAATTTCACTATAATTTCTTTAGATGAAATTGAAAAAAAAAATTATTTTTGGTTTTTCCAATAAAAAGATACCCTGAAAGTGATATCCTATTGACACAAAAAAAAAACATATTAAGGACTGTGATTTTAATTTCATTTGTTACGTTTGTTCTGTCTTCTGTTATTGAAAAAATGGAATGTTTTTTAATTAAAATTTAAGAAAGTTTTAAAAATAGTCGTTTAATAAAAAGTTCTTAATTATATTTTCGCGTGGAAAATTTTCAATAAATTTTAATTAAAGAGAAAATTTGTTATGTCAAAATGAGCATAAGATCTATTGCAATAAACATTTTGGACCTCTAAACAAACAATCAATTCTATGTGTCTATATTTCAGTACAAACATATTCTTTTATATCTTCAAGCATTTATTCGTTTACACAAAAGCAAATTAAATAAAAATCAAAAAGCCGTAAATTTTCAAGTTTATATAACGCTTTTCAGCAGACAAACACTTGCCTGCCTTCAAAATGTAGCAGCATAAATATCAGTTTCCGCTTTGGCATCAGCATCAGCATCAGCATCGACATTTAACATTTGCTTTAAAAATTTTGTTCATAAGTACGTGTATATGTAATAAAATCAAATAAAAACCCTTAAACAAGCATATTTAATGTGTTATAAAATTCTTATTATTGCAATAATAATCGTAAACGTATATGGGATGTAATAAATAAATTTTCTTAACATTTAAGCTAAATCATGTCTTGAGTTACGCATAAAAATGCAAATTTTCTTAAGTTGTTTAAGAGAGTTTGTAAGTGGGTATAATATATGGATGTATATGAATAAATATATAAATATAAATTTTGAGAAAGTTAAAACGATATTTGGCGGAAAAATGAAAGCAACAAATTGTTTGTTTTTTTTTGTTAAGGAATATACGTAGACATATTCTAAGAAAATTCCTTAATAAACTAATTTAAATCACAATATTTATTTAAATTATTTCCAGTATTCGAATATTGTATTTTAATGAAGAATGATTTTTGTTTTTCTACTCAAAAATCTTCAAATTAACTTTCGTTTAAGTTAAAAAAAATTATTTTTTTTTGTTTGTCCTGAATGTAAAAATAAAACATTTTGTTAGAAATTGTTAAGCAAATACTCATTATAAACATTTGACATTTAATTAAGGTTTTCACAAAATCATAATATTTATTTGCAGATAATGAATAATAAATAGAAATATTTTTGAATATGTATGTATGTGTGTAATAGGAATGACAAGCGCCATAAAATTTTAAACAATCTAAAAAAGTATGAAGATGATTTTTTGATATAATGTTACCTAAAAATTAGCTAAAAACCATTTTAAGCTTAAAAAGCTTTTTTTTAATTCGTATTAAAAATCAATATTTTATCTAAAAACAATTATACGTTTTTTTTAAATGTATGCAGTTTCTACATAATTAAATTTTTCAAGTTTTTTCAAAAATTTATTCAAATCAACAAAGTAAACATGATTAAACACAATTTTTCTTATAAACGATCCCTTAGAAATAGGGATTTTGTGAAGTTATTTAGTAACTACTTACTATTAATGAATAAAGCAGCCTTTTAGATTAAAAATTAGGAATTGCAGAAGCTCTAATCAAATAAAGCTATAATTTGATTTATTTCATAAACCTTTTACAATAAACAAACAACTGACAAATTATTGACCATAATTTTTAAATCAAAATAAACTATGTAGCTCTAAAAGCAAAGCAGTCGTTTTATAAGCAGTATTTCTTTATGTAACCAACATCATCATCATCATCACGATCATGGTATTTTTTTTTAACCAATAAAAGTTAATGTAATTTCTATTGTAACAACATTTGTTGCAACAACAACATTTATTTGGCAATAATTCATTTATTTGTTTCTTTCTTCATTCACTCATTCAATCGTCCAAAACCATTCATAATCATGGAAAGGAAATGTTGGCAAAACCGTAATAAAAATGTATAACTGAAACCTCTTATGCATGCATAAGTGAGAGAACGTGTATAGAATTGTATGTATGTGTGTGTGTGTGTATCCAACATTTATAAATCCTTATTGCAGATGAAACATGATTTTGCATATATTTGTGTTATTCAAGTCCAAGAAGGAAAAAGTAGTAATAAAACCAATTCAATTTACGAACTTTGTTTCAAGAGAAGTGAAACAAAAAGAATATAAATATAGCCAATATAACCAACCAATATAACAGTGTCGTGCAATTTAAAATTTCTTTCTTTTTATGTCCCAACTGAAAACTGCCGACATAATATTTGTTTTAAATGGTCCAGTCAATCATTATTAAAACGGATAAGTAAAAACATTTTATAAAAAAGACTTCGCAGCTATTAAAATGCACAGTACTGTATGCACATATCCTTATACATTTCATGCTTTTTCGTGTGGCATTTTAGTAAACAAAAGTGAAAGAAACTTGAATATATGTTTGTTTTGTGTATCATGCTGCATTTTTTTTATTTGAGATTTATGGGATTTTCCGTTTTTTTTTTTTGTTTCCCTGTTTCGAGTCAATTTTTTAAAATCCATTTTCCGAATGTTGATGTATTAGGATTTAGAAGTGTCTCATAGTCGGTTGTCAATGTTATTGAATAAATATTTAGTTTTTTTTTGTTCTTTTTTGTCTTTCTCTTTGTTTAAGATGATGATAACAATTGTGTTTTTTTTCTTGTTTTTACTTTGCAAATTGGAGATGAGTGTTTTAGATTGAAGTGTTTGTAATAATTAAAAGTAGTTGTAGTTTTGTGATTGTTTTTTTTGTGTAGCAATTCATGATGAATATCTAAATGGGAATTGGGAAAGAAATTATAGCAAAACTAAAGTTCGCACAGTTGATAGAAATTATTTGGGGCAATTAAAAAGTTAAAAGGAAAGACTTACCAGCCTAATAATTTTACAAAATGAAACACTATAAAATAGTGTTCGAAAAAAACACATATAAATTGACACTAAGCTTTGAATAAATTTTACTTAATATTATTTAGCGAAAATAAGTAGTCATTAAAACATAAAAAGCTTTAGCTTTGCTTCTACAATTAAAGAAGCCAAAAATTACACCACAAAATTAGCAAAGATATATTAACTTTTCCAGCAAAATAATTACCGTCATAAATTTTATATTTATAATTTTAAACATTTGGTGGCAGTAGATCCATGGGCACACTGGTACATTTAAAAAAAAAATTATATTTATGGACACTAGCTTTATGTATCTTTTAAATGTGTTGTAACATATATTTTAAAAATTGGTTGACTTGTAAATTGAAATAATTTTAAATTTAGAAGCAACTATATATCTCATTTTGAAAAAAATAAGTTGACTTATTACAGAACAATTAAAATAATTAAAAGTAATGTGGCAAACTTTCAACACAGGGATAAAAAAATATTATTCCAGAAGTGAATCTAAATAAAGATTTAAGTTTACAATTTTTATTAAAATTTTTATAAAATTATTATTTTTAATAAATAATCAATTATACAAAGGTGAAAGGTGAGTTTTTTTAATTTTCTGTTTGATTCGATTTTAATGACATGTACACTTTGGCAAAGTTGTTTGAAAATTTCACCCCGCCAAGACTGGTGCAAAGTTTAAATGTTCAGAATCGTTATATGATTGAAAAAAGCATTAAAGTGTTGAACCAAGATCATGACATGGTTTAGTTTTCGACTGTAATAATAATGTAGATCTTCTATCAAACCTTTATGCCATTACCTATAATATAACTTTCCTTATTTAAGTGAAAATGGGTGTGGCACCACCCATAAAAAGAAAATACATAAATAAATATATTTAGAGTCGGATACCTTGCAATTTATGTACGAATTCGATAAAAAAGATTACTTTATTTAAAAAATTATATAAAAATGCCTCCTATTCGCTTCTCATTTTTCCTATATTACCTTGGCTATTAACTATCAAAAGCTATGGATTCTTTAGGGACAACCTTTAAGTGTGTGAGCTAAACCTAGAGTCACAGTGTTTTTCCCACGGCCACTAGTTGGTAGCTTAATCGAGAGTGGGTAAACCATCAGTTTTTTTTTATTTTCTCCCCCAAATTGAATACACCAAACAAATTCACATACACATTAAAGGATGATCCAAATCAAGACCAATTCTTTTTTATTAGCAGTTTAAAGCACAAAGTTCGACACTTATAACGTCGTTGTAATGATCTCTTCATAGAAAAATATTGTTTTTTTTTTTGTTAAATTAATAATTGTATCAATTAAACTATGTACATATGTATATAATTAAATTTCAACTTAATTTTAAGCAATAAATTGAAGAAAAATATCTGTTTATTTTTTTTGTTATGTACTGAAATTGTTGTGTTTTAATTAAAATATATATATTTTTGCAAAACGCATTTCTAATTTTTTTCATTAGTAAATAACTTCCGTTGGAAGCCGGGGCTCTCAGCTAGTTTATTATAAAAAGTACCGCATCAATTCTGCCTGACAAAAAAAAAGTTGTTTTATTATGAAAATAAACTGCTTGATGGTTGACGGACTATAATTCTTAAACATTTTACATAATGAAGATTTTGAATACTTGTAAAAATAAAATTAAAAAGAATACATTTTATTTCAGATTAACTTCTATTTTAAAAGCAAACGGCTGCTTTATGGGTATTCGTAAGTGAATTTAAAACTTTCTTTAAAATAACAAAAAAAACTATTCCTCTAATTTCGGAATTTTGGTTTTGTAACGAAAATCTTTATAACAAACGTTTGAACTTGTTATTCATATTTCAACCTTAGCAGGTAACGTATGAGTAATATTTATTAAATATCCAAAACAGACCAACCCTCATACGTAGAGTTGTACAAAAAATGCGATTTTTCAATATAGAAAATTCCCTTTTATGAAAATAAACCAAAAGTATTAAAGAAAAGCTGCTTTCAAATAATTTTAAAACTTACATTATCAAAACGAAAACACACCCAGACATCTACATACACAAACATGCATATAAACAGTAACCAACCAATTCAGTTGGCAAGGGGAAGTAAAACAATTTGATAACTGTAAGTACAGATGCATGCACTTTAAAAGTTATATAAATTTGTGTGTGTTTGGTGAGTATGTGTGTGTGTGTGAGTAAGTGTGAATATGTAGAATATTATCTGTAAAGAGAGATGGAAGGACGGATTCGCAACATATTCAGGAAAAAGTGTAATAAACTGCTTATGTAAGCAGCATCATCTGCATTTTGGTTGTGCATACTTTACTTTCATTCAATTCAATTCATTTCATTCTTTCTGTTTTATTCAAATTTTTTCATGAGGTTGAAATACTTTTTCAACTTTTTTTTGTGGCAAAAAAAACACCGATTTTATGTTTTTCTTCTTCGTTTTCTTTCAACTTAAAATCTAATACTGATAAATTTTTTATTTTTTTTTCCAACATTCAAATACAACCAACATACACGTGCAGTTTTTTTTCTTTTTTTTGATATAAAACAACAATCAGAATTTTTGTTGCTGTTGTTTGCCACATGATTTGTAAAGGGATTTGTTGTGATGCATGTTCGTCTGTTCATGCGTCCGTTCGTCTGGCTGCTGAATGTTTTCAGCTTTTTGTAGTTGTTTAATGCATTGTTGTTGTAAATTCTTAAAAATTGTGTAAATTTCAACTTGGTTTTGTATTTCATTTCGTTTATTTCTTTAATTTTATTTCTCTGCTGCTTTTTTTGTATTTAAAGTCAATGAACTGAAGAGATAAATACTTGTAAGTGCATTTTGTTAAGAGGATAAATATTTATGAAATTAAATAATATTTATTGCTAGACACACAAAAATTAATTAAGCTAAAAGTTAGAGTGTAATTGATCTTTCCTTAATTACATAAGAATAAAGTTTGTTTAGAAAATATAGTAAATGTAAATTTCGAACAACATTTTTTATAGATCTAGGGTAGATAAAGATAAAGACCAAAAACCATATTATAAAGTTTTAACTCAGATATCTAAAAATAGATAAATGCTGCATACACTTCGGTTGTAAAAATTAGTAGCAGCCACTTACATTAGTTATTAAAATTCTCATTTAGTTTAACATACTTTAAGTATGTCGTTATATTTTTTTGACGGATGTTTATGAGTTTCGCGACGGTTTTCAAATGGACTATAAAGGTTTTTTAAGTGTTTCTGTAAAATGTAACGTACAGAAGTAACAAACCTCACTTTCTTTTTTAGATTTAATACATTATTGATAAAATGTTCTGTAGGCTTATACAATCAATTGGATGTTTTACTTTTTAAAATTAAGTAGTTATATAATAATTTGAAAGTATTGACTCATATAGTTTCTGGTTTATAATCTAAAAGGTTTCTTTATTTGTTGATAGTAAGTTTTTACTTAATGATACTAAAGTAATGAATTTAAAAAAATCTCTATTTGTAAGCGAGAGTGGTAATGACTTATTTAAGTCCCTATTTGTAAGAGGTCAGGATAAGTACTTGTCTTCAATGACATCGCCGTGTTAAAATTATAGGCTAAAATGCCAATGGGTAAGTAGCGCAATTATTGTCTTTATATTATTTTAACTCATTACAAAGCAATGCAAGTTTTTGCTGTGTTGGTCTGCTTTGCTACTCCAAACTTGTTACCCACACTTTAAGCTTTTCCTAACACATAACTAATGCTTTCTTAGCTGTTTAAAATGTTATTCTGTTTTTCTTTTTAACTTCAACAAAAAGCACCAAAAAGTAATACATTTTGTATCCCTATACGTTTGAATTCCCAAAAAGTGTTTAATACTTTCTTCAGTTTTTTGGAGCAGCCAAAATATAATTTTTACCAGTTAATTTGTTCGTTTTTTGAACTTCAAAAAAGTACCAGACACCTGTCCTCTTATTTCCTGAGTAGAAACAATGATTTTTCAATTTCGTTTGTATCCTGTTTAGTTTAAAAGATAAAAGCTTACCGATTTTTCCCTTTTTCACTTCATAAATATTTGAATTTTCATAAATTTTGTCTTAGTAGATCTAATTTACTGCAAATTTATAGTAAGGTTTGAGTGAAAACAAAGCTATCGTACAATTAATTACTTTTAGCGAAAATATTTTGAAGTTGAAGTAAACTAACTTATTGTGCCTGAGCAAAATATTTGTCCGAACAAAATTTTTGTTCAGACAAAATTAGTGAATTCACCTCTAGTGGTTGCGTATTAATATTAAGCCAAAACCAAAAATTTTACATAGTTTTTTTAATTTCAAACTAAGTTCTCTTTCTGCCAGACATATTGCAAGTTATAAACTTTTATATAATTTTCAATATTAAGGTTTATTTAAAGTTAATTTTTACTTATTTTCGTTCCTAACAAAACACAAAATTGTTAAACGAACCACCTACCCAATCTTCAAGATTGGCAGGTAGAATGTAACAGCTCACATTTTACTATTTTTTTATATTGTCAGAAAAACTAACTTTTTATATGTATATATTTTACTCAATTATAATCATCATCACCATTACCGTCAGTATACACACAGCCATAGGAAAACATTTTAATTTTATTTCCATCATTAAAAATATACAAGAAGAAGAAAAAAATACAAATTAAAAACATGTCTGTTGGCCGTACGACTGTCTGTTTCCCCGTTTGTCATCATCGCAGCTGACTACTTAACATAATTGTTCTGTTTTATAAACAAACTAGTTACACAGGCACCCCCTTCACACTATCATACACGTGCATAATTTAACTAATACTCATGCAAACATTTATACAATGTCATTCACATTGTGAAAAATTACAATAGAAAGATCTCACAATAGAATATTTTCCCAAGAATTTTATAGGAGACAAGAAGAATACAAGAGAAAAGCTAAAAATATGATGAATTTATTTCTTTTTTTTTTTTGCAGTTTTAAAACAACTTTTCCACTATTCGTAGAGATTGTAAAAAGTTAGTTACAAAGTTTGCTGAAAATTTTTCTACTAACTTGTTATACAGTATTATATTTGAACTAACATTTAAGCCGTTAATCTAGGTCGTGTTGTGCTCTGCTTTTACTTACAACCATCTTCTCTGAATATTTTTAATTTTTAAAAAGCAGAACAAATTTGTGTCAGATTTTATTTTAGAATACGTAATAAAACGATTTATAGTGATTTGTAGTGACTTTAAAATACACTTCACGTTAGATATCAACTTGATTGGGTTAAATTTCATTTTAAATGTTGGAAAACAGTTAAAGTTTAGCACAAAATTTCTAACACTACACTAAGGCTGCAACTTTCACTGTGTATCCCCTCAGTACAAGGAAATATTAGAATTCAGCAGAGTAGAGTTACAACCGAAGCATTGCTTAAGAACCTCAGACGAAAAGTTAAAGAAAAAAAGAAAGGCTCTAAACTCT